>LKNJ01001425.1:0-56814 GCA_002120245.1 Maccullochella peelii
CCTGTTAATCAAGTAAGTTTCCATTAAAATCTCCGAACCTGCTTTGAGTCTCTGCTGTCTGCGTTTGGGTCCTTCTCCTGCTATTCCTGGCTACATCAGTGTGACAATCAGGGAATGACTGATTCTTTCGTGCTGGGGTGGCTGAGTCACTGTTTCGGTTGCTCTATCCACATGGTTCAAGAGCAGAGTTAATGTCACCCCCTTTAAACTATCATACAACCAGCAAATCCTTTTGAGATGGTAACCAAACTGCAGTAGAATGCTGAATCGTATAACAAGGACACATTTTTACCAGCAAAAATGCATTGGATGTCATGTCATCCCTTTTTTTTGACAATATTAAACTTAAGATTGTTTGTGTGTTTAAAAAAATTCACCTCTTTTGGTTTTCTTTCCAGCAGAAGAGAAGGATGTGGCTATAGATTTAGGATTTGCCCATTTATATCTTGTGACATTGTATGATTTTCTTGAAGTAATGCTATATCAAGCTTTTTCCTGTCAAGATTTTGTAAGTAGCTGTAAACCTTTTCAAAAAAGTCTGAAAGGTTTGACCTGGTAAAATTCTGAAGACAGACAAAATAAAGTGTTTATTAGGTCTACACTGTATGCATTGAATGGACTTTGCATGATCGGTGGGTGTTTCATCCGATAACATGTTTGCTTGTCCCACTAATTTTGGCTCTCACACATTTTGTGCTGAGCAGAGCTACACTTGGGTTGTATTTTTTTGTGAGGTTGTTGTCGAGAGCCGGAGCAACTGAACTCTTTGGATCCAAACCTATAAACTAATAGCTATATAGAGGTGCAGTATTAGTGACTTTTAGAATTAGTAGTATCTGTGACTGGCTCTATGTAAGATCCTGTGGGGGGAAAATAAATAAATAATAAATAAACTGAAACGTAATTGAACATAAATGCTGTTTCATAAAGCCTCTACAGTAGCTGTATGGATGTTTAAAGAGATTAATTTATTTACAGTATAGCAAGAATAGTCAAGGAGTTGATGGATTTATCCTTTGAGATTCTGTGAACGCAGTGCTGTAAGACACAGAAATCCTATGAATTATCTTTATAGTATGCACTAGGCAATACACTGTACATGCCTTATGTCTGTGCAGCTCACTGCACTGTAAAGATTCACATTTTTATATCCCATTCTAACCAACTAGGGATTGACTAAAGGAGGGACAAATGCCTCTTTAATTTTTTATTTCATGGGAGAAGATCTGCCATGACATTAACTCATTGTACAGTAATGTCACGGGGTAGCACATTACATTATTGACTTTGTTTGCAGGTACATGTGTGTATGTTTTGGTTCAGGCGTGATCTGTCTATAGATGCATGACAGTAAGATGGAGAGAGAGCAGGCGAATTAAGCTTAAAACTTAATTTGTTCCTTGTTTCATTGTGCTTACTTAATTATAAAACAGCAGACTCTCAGGAACACTCAGGTAAAGCACCTGTGTCAGACACTCCTGAAGATTCACTGGCAAGATTAACTCAAAGTCAACCTGTATTTAGGGATATCAAAAGTGCGTAACCCAATTAACAAAGCCATTCTGACTGTAGTGTAATGGCTGTGGTGCACACCGTGGTCCTGGAAGTTCAGGAGTTTGTCTCTCCGTCAGCTCTTACGCACCGCCGTGGCAGAGGGGTCCTCATCACCTGACACCTGGCTCCATTCGCTCCGTGTCTCTGTCGGTCCAGCAGGCACGGTGCGACAGATTAGCATGATCAAGGTCAGTCTGAGAGCATTGACCTGAGTGAGTCGCAGCAAAGGTCAGTGGATGCACCTGCTGGCCCCCTGCAGATTGATTTAATTAAGGATATGGGTGCACATTTGTTCCTGTGGTATTTTAAAGCCCAAAGGGAAAGACCAGCAGGAGAGGGAAGAGGAGAATAGAAGCCACAGGTAATCAAAAGCAGAGTGCAGGGGAATTGATGAATGAGCTTTTAATCTGCATAGAAATAGCTGGGTTACGAAATTGAGCTGCGGTCTTCACGGCCCGGCCTGATGTATGAGAGTGCTGTGGGATCCTTATGCAACACACACCCACACTTTATTAGAATATGTTTGTCCTTCCAACATTGACCTTATTCCCGGCCTTAATTAAAGCTCCCTTAATGACTTCCCTGTCTAAGCATAGCTTTGCTGACTTGTTGGTGCGTGTGTGTACATGGGAGTGCATCTGTGCCCCTGTACCAATAGAGTGTACATAGTGTATGGGTGAGGGCAGGTTTCGTGTGTGTGCATGTGGTTGAATGTGATGCGTTGTGTATTAACAGCATGATGGTATTTTGGTGTGTGATCATGTTTGCCAATATCTGTGTACTGTGTGTGTTGGTTTGCGTGTGAAAAACCCAGCCACACATTAGCTTGTTCTACACCTTTATTTCATTAACCTGCATGTAATTGCATTGCCGATGAGTTAAGGCTGCTAAAGTCACTGTGGAGACTCTTTATATGAACCACCAAAACCATCTGATTAAAAGGAGGTGAGCAAACCTGGGAGTGCAGGGTAGAGGGAGGCTACTTAATGAGATTTTTAACCCACTAATTCAATAGTGAAAAGTAAACAGTAAGGAGCTGGGGAGAGGGGGGGGAAAAATGCTGGGGGCAAAGCCAGCTAACATGGGAACATGCACACAATCACTCTTGCATTACCTATGTGTCATTATATTGCACAACCAAAACCAATTGAGGATTAGTGCACACACGTTTCATTTATTTTTGTTCCTCACAGGCCCCTCCTTTCCCTCCCACCTTCCTTTAATCCATCAACCTGACGACTAATCCTTTTGAACATTCAAAGCAAGAGCCACGAAGGCTGCAACATGATCAATTACAGACTTTCAGCTGCTGTCTCAGTCCACTACGTCATGCAAACATTGGTACAAACACACATTCATTTTCTCGATGCTGCTTTTCTCATTTTTCCTGCTGTCTCCTTTCAGTTTGTGCCAACCTCTTTCTTAGCAGCAATTGCCCGTTAGAATTCTGCGCCACAAAAACTTTCACCTGCTCAGTTTGCCTGTTTCATATCTTGTTATTTCTCAAGGAAATTAACCCTACGGATTCAAAGTTTACCTCGGCTTTCAGAAAACCCAATCCCAATCCTTTGAATTTGCTATTAACCAGCCAAAGACAGAGTATTAATGACTCGTCATGATGGCGTACTTGTATAAATGGTACTGATATATTGATTTGTCACTTCTTGCCTTGCTCCCTAA
Organism: Maccullochella peelii; assembly: GCA_002120245.1. Classification (NCBI taxonomy): domain Eukaryota; kingdom Metazoa; phylum Chordata; class Actinopteri; order Centrarchiformes; family Percichthyidae; genus Maccullochella; species Maccullochella peelii. The sequence goes on from LKNJ01001425.1 coordinate 3,235, forward strand.
CAAATGCATTCTCTCTCCTATTTGGTGATGACGGGGGTGTAGGGAGGGATGCAGAGGGTTCAGGACTCTAGAGTTAATTCCTCTGCTGTGTTACCACAGCCAGACTTTTTTTTCTTGCATTGTTTCTCTGTGGCCTACATAATGGCCAGTGTTCTGTTGAAAAGGATCCTGAGGGGGGACTCTAATAACCCAGATAGATAGTGCTGTTACATTTCTATCTCAAGGCACTCTGTCTTTGCCTGCCAACAGCCAGGTGCCTTACTCATAGCATTCAGGGCGCTTCCTCTGCCATGTAAATAGTATCTATCACCTGCAGAACAGGTTGAAGTGTGGAGTGGGGTGGGTGGGGGGGGGCAGCTGCAAGTGGGAGAGAGCCAGACTTTTGTCAGATTGCACTTATGCATTTTGTCAAATGTTAGCTGGTGTGATTATTCATCTTTTGCATTATCCAGTGTGAAAATGATCTTTAAAAAATGTTGTGTGTCTGTGTGAGTGTGGGGACTCTGAGATCAAATGTCACACTCATTGTGAAATATAATATTGATAAAAAAAATGGTTTGGTGTTGTCAATGGATGTACTCATGAGGGTGAAATGGACCGTGAAATGCATTAGGCCTCCGTCACTCTCCACACTGGTCAGCCATTAAATCCTTTATTTTCTCAAGAACGAAAACAGCTTACTAGATACATCCAATATCTGCTGCCACACGCTTGTTCAGTCATCTTGTCCAACCACAACTGCAACCGTAAACAACAAAATAGATAATAAAACGATTACTTCCTGAGAATATATCACTCATTTCCTGGCTTTCATGGGATTTATTACCATAAATGAAGATTTAAAGACAGAAATGAAGAGAATTCATTGTAAAATAACATTTTTTAATTTTCTAACACTTTTGATAGATTATGTAATATTTTATTTTGTTTTTCAGCATATCTTCTTACCAATTTAACATCCAAGTGGTTATATGGGAACATCTGAGCATCTTTACAGTGCTGACCTGAGGTTATTGCTATGTGCCATGGCAGGGAAGGAATGTTTATTGCATGCACTACAGGACGGTCCTTACTCATATTCCACTGCAAAAATCAGAAAATTTAAGAATTAGTAACAAAAGACAAATCATAAAGAACTGATAAAATTGGGAATATTATTAACCCATGAGTCTGACTGATTTATTTAATGCAATTTTATTTCCTTTGTTGCATTGGCCACTACATCTTTTTGCTGCACTGTAACTGTATTTGATTTTATCCATTTTATTTCATTTTATGTATCTTTCATTCTATTTTTTCTTAATCTGATTTTATTTCTTCTGTTTCTCTTTGCCCATGTAAAGCACTTTGAATTGCCTCTGTGTTTGAAATGTGCTATATAAATAAAGCTGCCTTGCCTTGCCTTGCATTTATTTCAGCATTGAATGGGAATGGGAGCATTGTTCTTGAACGTTAAGTTGTAAAATTAAGGTAATCTTCCGTACTCAATGCTCCATTCTGTTGAAAGCCACTCTGCAATCAGTTCTACTGCTCTGATTTGGTATGGTGGTCTGCATATCTTATTAAGCTACTTGTTGGACAGGTTATGTTTACTGATTTTGCACTCTGCTTCATTAACCTAAACTAACAAATATATGGTCATATTGCTTAACTGTAAAGTAATGGTAAGAAACCACAGCAGGTGAAAAGTTGGTTGTTATATTACTGTAGAAGCAACAGTTTAAGGTCTGACTCATGCCAGGTGCATGGAAGCGTTAAGACTGGAGAAGTGTTTGTTTCAGTAAGGAAGATATTCATCAGTATATGAATGCACAGGCGCATACAAACACACAAGCTACACATCCCAGGTCCCAAAGGTATTTTTCCTGTAAAACTGGACCAGATTTTAGCTAGATTTTTTGGGGAAAAAACAAGGTTTGATAAGCGTTCAAATGCATTATAGAGACAGATAAGCCACCACAAATAGATTATTCACAAGCGTCTAAATCTAAAATAAATTCTGACTGTTCCTGTCATGTTGCTTGACACAGCTTGGGGAAGGGACAGGAGAAGTTCCCAGTTTGCTGAGCTGCTGCTTTTTCTGGTCTAATCCAATGTTAACCTCCCATTAAAGAAATCTAACTGTACCTCAGCTTTGACTATATGGCCAGAGATAAGATGGGTTTGAGCGGAAATCTGTCGAGGCGGCCTCTGGTGTACAATTACGACAAGACCACAGGGCCTCTGCTGCTTTGGCAGATAATAGAAGGTTACCTGATTAACCTGAAACACTGACATTAAGCATCAAGAGTCTGCCTTGACCTAATATAATCTAGGGGTTAATTAACCACTTAACACATGAAACTGAATGTAGAACCCATGTAATAGGATGTTGACCAGGAGGAGAGACAAATACCTCCTCGCAAAGAAAAAATTGAAATACTGATGGTTGCATCAAAAGTGAGATTGATAATCAAAGTAGCTCATATATATTTAACTCCGGGTAGACTCTGAAAGACAAAATGTGTACAGCTGAACAGATGAGGATTTCTTTTCTGTTACTTTGGTGTGAGCAATGGTTGAAAATGATGAAACTCTGGGGGCTTTGTCTGGCCTGGCATGACGGATGACTCTGCTGTGAAAATAGGGCATTGTCCCCCACTATCATTTATTATGAGTGTTGGCCAGGTTTGATGGAGGGAGCCAGGCAGTTGGGAGCGTAGATCATTCATCCAGAATGAGGGGCTGTGCTGGGTGGAGATCTGCTCTTTCGCCAACAGCAGTGGAGCTCCTGAAAACTTGGTCTGAACACAACTCAGACGAGTAACATACACAGTGACGTTCATCTGGGCAGACTGTAAGGAAACAACAGTCATGCTGGGCTTTACTGTGGACAAAAATAACTCTCCAGCGAAATCAGCTATTGAATTCCCAATTCAAAGAAAAGCTCATGAAGGGCTGCATATGCATTGTCTTTGGTGTTTTGCTGTTGAAAAATGTGTCTGCCAGTGCAGCATAATGTCACACCTCCACAGAACAGGCAACCCAAAGCTGCCACCACAAACTGTTGATTTGTTAAATAGATGCGTGTGGGCTGTTAGCTTCGAATTGTGTGCAAATCTGTGAGCTAGAGTTTAGATTTATAGTTAGGTGCACTGATCTGCCAAGGGGATGTGTTAGCTGACTGATTGAGTGAAATAGGGCAAGGTACTCTGTCTCGGATGTCACTCGAGGGTACATTCTGCTAATGTATCCAGCTGTCTATCTCTTAACATATCTCAGAGGAAGAATGGTACTCGGTTAGAGCAATTGTACTCTACCTATCATCAATCAGATTTTCCACAGCTGGCACTGGCCACATATTCACAAATATTAACAAACAATCTCTGTCAATTCTCTGTAAAGTTTTTCTCAACCACAAAAAAGCAACAAAAAAGGTACTTTTATAGCTCATGCCAGTGTTGAGGTACACAGTGAGAGGAAAGGGAAAAAAATCGGAATCTATTCTTTTTAGGTTCAGACGGCATGCCATCTGCAGTGCACCTTAATATTTTATTAGGCTGCATGTTTAATGCACAAATCTCGAAACCTGAGCGTTTCTGTCAGTAAAACAATAACCTAGCCATTTGTGATTACATGGAGCCACTCTGCTGCCTGAACAATGCTGAAAGTTTTGAAAGCCTTTACACAAAACCTGCTGAGGGAGCACAATCCCTGGCAAGCTACAGTAACTTCAGAGAGCTCTTTGAATCTGGTTACAAACAAATAACTGCTAATGATGGATTGACTGAGCGAGGCAGCCAATTAACTATAATTAACGCAATCAAAGTGCTCAAAAAGCTATAATGATAACTGTGTGAGCTCTGCAAATTTACATGAAAGTCTATGATTGTGCACATGTGAGCATGCACAGATATTTGTATGCATGCATTTTGCGTGTGTGTGAGTGTGTGTGTGTGTGTGTGAGAGAGGGAAGGGCACTTAGGGTTCCCAAACACCTTTTCTAATAAATCCCTTTTTATGCACAGACTATCTATTGCCTCTCATTTACATGCATCTCCCAGCCAGACGAGCTTGTTTACTTTAATTCAGCAATGGTGCAGTAAGCACTTTGTTACGGGGTAGTGGTGATGGATAGCCACAGTGACGGACATTTATTAGCACAGCTTTTAGATAGGCCCATGAGTGCTGCTCTTGACAGAAATAATCCTTGTCAATAGGAAAGATGCTGCCCTCTTTGTGCCAACACCGCTGCACTACACTCAAACGTCTCCCCGACCTTAACGTCTGCACCCAGTAGTGACAGTTTGGCTCACGCACATCTACTCCAAGACAAAAACAAAATGCTGCTGGATTGTATAATTTCATTGATGAGGCTGTCATCAACAGAGAACAACACATTCATTATTTAAACCAGGCTTGGGCAGAAGTGAGATGAGAGCAAAAGTTGTCAAAAATAATATTGTTTAGACATGAAAAGCCTTTTAGAATCAATTTCCAATCAAATGATATGTAGATTTTTCCCTAACATGGTCCTACTTTGGAAGACCTTGTTTTTACTGGTGTAATGTCCTCACTATTCCACTGTAATGGGATTCCTTAATTTGATATATTACAATGAAAATGTAACGTGATGTGTTTTATGTTCAGCCTATATATGTCAAGCATAGCTCTGTTAATTACTTCTTGAAATAAATAATACAGAAATTACATATACAAAAATAGCATGCAAGTCTGTGCAATTTAAATGCTGCTTCAGTTCATCTTTTCTTATCTATAGAATTACTCTTTTCATTTTTAACAGCAATCACATTCTTTCATCTGTTGGGCTCTATGGAGTTTAGATGATAACCCTGCACACAATCCATTAAGATTTTGTGAGAATAACAAATGCAGATAAGACCGTTTTCATTGACCGTTTTGTTCTTATGCAAAAGGAAGTTTCAGTTGCTTTTCTTTTCAACAAATCAAGTGGATGAGTTAGATATTAAACAGCGCCTATCAGCTCAAAGGAAACATTTATTCATCAGATGATTCTATTCCACATATGTCCTTCCACTTTCTTTTGCACAATCTCCCTCAATGTTCCTTGAATCTAAAAGAGAAAAAATGTTGTGCAAGTGTTGCCTGTGAGAAGCGACTCTCATTGTCAGATAACAGCTTTATTTCATGCCTGGCCAAGAACGGCTCTCTGATTAGATGTACTGTGGGTCACACAATATGCATTTCATAGCTGTGAGCCATCATGGTTGATTCGCTGGCATTTATCTGTTCATAAGAAGCCCATCTAGTACTTAGCTGTCAGCTCCCAGTCTTTCATGTGACATTGATCTTCACCCATTTCCTTAGCTGAAAACGTTAGATCATCCTATAGATTCAAAAGACTGATGGAATCAATTTATCTGGTAATGAGAGTTTAAAGAACATAATAGTCTCATTTAATTCTGCCATACCTCTTATGTTTTTTTAATATAAATATTGACAATGCATGGCTAAATTAATCTAAAATCTGGTAAACATTTCTCCTAAGCACCAAAATCCTCTTGGCCCGCCAGTGCCACTCATGGACTAATTAGTCTTCTTCCAGGCCATCTTCAGGGTTTGGCGTATGAGAGCTCAGAGGAAAAGCAGCCAGAAACAGCCGGGCAAGACTGCCGCTGGGCATGCGGGGAGGCACACACTGAAAGCACATTGTTAAAAAGTAATTATCTTCTCATATAAACAAAAGTATGAACGTATGAGGAGATCCCAAACTGAGGAGAGTGTATAATACAGGAAACACATGCTAAATATAACACTTTATGCTAAAATCTGCCTAATAATACAGTAAATTATCAACAGACTGAGATGTTGTGCTAATTTCATGTGAAGCAATGGGGACTTGGAAAAAAAAACCTGACCAGCGTTAAAGGTTAAAGTGCAATTAAAATTAATTTACCTTGACAAAAAGTAATTTGGACATTAGATTGATAAATGAGTGCTGACTGATTAAGGTAATTAACTAGATATGTTAATTTTCTTTGGGTTGGTTTAAGGAATCAATGATTCCCCTGAGCGATGCTGCAGCCTGTGACTGCCAATCTAGATGTCCAGAGACCTTGTGTAACCAAAGGCGCTGCACCGCCATTAGAATGGAAATGTACTACATTAAATTACACATACCTTAGCCTTTTGCAACCTCAAGTATTGGCCAAGGATTTCAACAGACTGCTAACAACACCATTAAAGAAGAGAGGTTATCCTTAGGGGCCCATACACCAGATTATTAAGGTGCTTCTAAAACTGGGCAGTAACCATATTTTTTTTCTTTCACATAACATTTTTAAGGGACCAATCAAACAATGCAGGATAATGATCATCTCAAGTTGACAGGGCATTGTATATTCACTCCAAGACCTTATTTTTCAGTTTTAGTGGTGTGACAGTAAATGACTCAACCTGCACTAGTAGTTTTACGTTTTAACGAGAAGGATATTCTAACTGTTGATTGCAGATGAGTACGAAGCCGCAATGACGTGTCCTGTATGTATTTTATCCAATAATATCTGCTGTTTTATAAGCACTAACATAAGTAAAACTAGCTGGGAGAATGGCTAATAAAGCAAGGAGACAGTCTGCAGGGCAGCTTCAGGAGCGATGGGAGTCCATTATAAAGCCTCTGCAGAGTTCTAACAGGTAACACTTTCAGCCATATGTCAGGTGCTACTGAATCAAATTTTTTGTCTGGATATCCTTTTATATTTAATTATAAAATGTCTTCTGGTATAAGGGCCACATGCAATTGCCATGGTGTTGCTATGGATGCAACACCATGGCAATGGTATCCTTAGCTGCCATAGAAGCTTGAAAAGCACAAGTCCAAGAGCTGCACTGCATGACTGACATTTCAGCATGATGCACTAAAGCCATATACTAAAGTCACAATGGCCAGTGGCCTAATTAAGAATATATGACACAAGCCTGGACACAGAGCTGCTGAGATCCTGAAATCCCAGTCTACTGGATTTTTTTATCTGCTGTGGATCAGGCACAACCCCATCATTTTGAAACTCCATCCTTCCTGCCTGCTCAGAATGTTTGAGGACTGTGATTGATCGTATTTGATGGAGTGTGTGCTAAAAGCAACCTTGTGCGTGCATAACCACTTCTTTGATTCTTTGAGCGAAGAGATCCAAGGACAGTTAACTTCACAATCACCAATGAAAGCAAGCAAAGAAATATAAACAATGCGTCACTCCTTTATCACTCTATAGATTTCTGTCTCTTCTGGTGTAAACCAATCTGCATGGATGTTCCCTGAACTCTTCTTTCATCTCACTCAAACACACACTGTGAGACTTTTAAAGAGCAAAATAGAGCACCGAAAGAATCAAACATGACCGGCTAGTAAAATAGTGATACCTTATTCTCTAAATATACTTTTTATCTTTTTCTAGATTTGTTTAGTTTTTGATGTTTTGTTTTAATCAGCTAGTAAAATAGTTCTCCACTTAGCTTTTGGCCACAATCTCACACACAAGTCACAAGACTTTTTGTCTCATCATGCCTGACATTTATTCATCTGCTTAGAGGCAAAATGACAGGAAAGAAGACTGGTAATTGTGTTAAATATGGTGTATGATGTGGGAGAGGAAGGAAGTTAAAGTCATTCTAGCCTGAGGTTAGTTTTGCAAGGAAGCATTTGCAAACATTTCCACTCACACAGACACCTTCGCAAACACCTAAACATATCAGCTGAATGAAATAAGAAATATAATAGGCTATAAGAACTTTATTCACTGTGTCATAATGTATATCACCAGACAGATGCTTATTTTACTTAGCAATCCACAGGAGTAAGAGCAGGGATTTAATTCAAGTAAAACAATTGTCTACATTTGAATTAAAGATATTATGTAACCATAATACAGGTAGTGCACATGATGCATATTTGAAATGAAATTCTCAATAGGTACTACTTATTTTTAGCCATGCTAGCGGTGTGGCCCAGGGAATGGCAATGTCAGTCACTCTGTCCACCACTTTAGCTTAGACTGCACCATTGGATGGATTTTGTACAAACATTCATGGTTGCTAGAGGACAAATGCTACTGACTCTAGTGATTCCTTGACTTTTCCTCTAGCGCCACCAGCAGGACAAAGTTTCCTCAAAAACTGAAGACAGTCCCATTAGCCTCAGCTGAACTGGAGTTTCTGGTGAGTTCTGAGATCAGTCAGAGGCTGAGCAGGACACATTCACACTCACACAGGCACACTCTCACACACGGTGCGTCCATTTCTAGCTATTACACCTAACGTTTGTTCAGTTGGCACACTGGCTCTTCAGGACGAATAAACACACTGCATAAACAGTCCAGCAGTCAAATTTGTGGGAAAGACGCAAGCCGAAAATTAGCTCTGCTCTCTGTTAGTCTTGTTTTAACAAATATTCATCCTGTAAAACATTTTTACTGTTATATGTTTGTCCCAATGCTACCTTTCAGCACAGTTTCTGTTTGTGCTCCTAAAATATAGTAATGTAAATGACAGATCCCATGGTACTTAAAAACTATTTTTGAACAAAAATGTAATTAACCTTTGTAACAGCAGGAGAGACAGTATGTGTGAGAAAAGGCACAGACTTTAAAAAACACTCAAACAATATATCCCTTCAAACAATCAATTTCATGTGTTACACAATAAAGTAGGTCTAGATTAATGATGTAGATTAAATTCCACCTCTGATAAATAATTTGTGGCAACTACTGTATGTTATTACACAGTTCCTCTTCACTACTTCACATCAAGCTTTGAAGCAGTTGCCCCACAGAGCTTATTTTAATCGTATTAATCTTATTTGGTATTTGAAATGAACAGATCGATGCAGCTGCCCTCATTGAGAGATACTGTATCTCAGCATGTTCAAGAGCATCCTTATCTCACCATGCCTCTCAGGCAGGAAAACCCACAGTTACAATCTAAGTTCAAATGTTAACATGTACACCTACACAGGTCTAAAACTTTGCTGCTTACAAATCCTGAAAGGAAAGTGAAATTATCTCAGTACTCAGGGTGCACAGAAAGACGGCACAGGGGAACAAATGCACTGCTCTCCTGTGCTGTGTGCAGATAGCAGAGCAGACCTACAGAATCGGCAACACACAGCACTCTGATAAGATTACAGTGTGATTACCTCCTATCAGTCACCGATGATCAGCTGTTTGGACTGTCCAAGCAGACAAAACACATATCCTAATCATTTCTGAATCCGCTGGCTCCTGACAACATCTTACATTTAGCAGAACAACTTGCCCCTTTATGGGCGATGAAATTACTGCTGTTGCATCAGATATGTTGACTTGCTTGGCTAGCAAAGACACTACAGCGCTTATTCAGCTGAGTAGATTCATTTACACATGGATTCCTGCGAAGAAATGCTGAATGGTGAAAAATAACAGATTTAATACAGCATGAGGTGGTTCCCTTGCAGAGGTGCAGTTGCAACTTTCTTATTCAAACTTTGATCAAAACAAGTGCATTGTTAAAAATAAATTAAGACACACACATACTGCATTTCTAGAAGGAATCTTATCCAGAAGCACATTATCATTTGACCCAATTGGAGTGTTTTTCTGGCCTACTTATTGGGTTGGTCCTCCAGGGTTTGGCCTTTTTGCACTTGTTAAATGTGTACAATGGCATACTCCTTTGATGTGCAAGTATCGATTGTACTGATACAAGACTCTCGACTGACCTATAGCATATTGATTGGAGAAAGCTGTCTGCTTTCGGCCTCGTCTCCAAGTTGATAAAAACTAATTTTGCAATGAGCTTGCAGAATAAACCTGATGCTCAGAGATGCATATGGAAAATAATCAGTGGAAACATGAAACGTCAGATATGACCAGAATGTTTAGACTCCTAATAGTCTGTCATCTGTTATTTTTCAGTATGGCATCACTGCTGCTGATCTTTTTTTTCTTCCCGCAGTTTCAAGACTGACATTGTCATTCTTGATGGGGTTTACAGTGATATGCTGGATTTAAACCTGCCTGCTCTTTCAAAGGTCATTAGGTCGTTTCACATCAGCAGGTAATGGAGTTGACAGGGTTCATCTGGCCTGTGTTCTTACAGCCTGAGGGGCCCTGAGTGAGTCCACACCGTCTGCAAGCAGCAGCCAAAAACATCCTCACAGCTCGGTGGTTTGGCGATAAGTAGGACAACTGCTGGGTGAAATTCAGTTGTTTATGCACACAAGGACTGTTAGTGTGGGTGTGGGCACGCTGTATGCCAGTGCGAAAGTTCAGCATGTGCATCAAATCTGCTCCTACTGTCTGTGGGAAAGCTAATGTGACAAAATGATCTGACTCAGAAGGCAAAATGAATGGCAAAGCACTTTTAACCTGTTAGAACAAGATATGAAAAAGGAATGTGTGCAATCTGCATTAGGAATGAATAAACTGAGTCTTGTGATTTAAGTATGAACTATCCTCAAAAAATCTGTTTTACTATTATCTTTAAAAATAAATTCAAAAAGATTTAAGCAGACTGGCTGCACTGTGTGTGGAGCACAGTGGGGAGTGGGCATTCAGGGTTCAAATTAGAACCTGATGAGAGATTATAATGATGCTGCATGGTTCAGTCCACATCCAGAGGGGCCAAATATCCAATTAAAACAGTCTCTCTCTCTCTCTCTCTCTCTCTCTCTCTCTCTCTCTCTCTCTCTCTCTCTCTCTCTCTCTCGTTCAGTGAGGTAATTACTGGGAACCCTGCATGTAAATTCAATTCAAGATAATACCTCTGGAGAAACGTCTGACAACAACCCACCAAATGTCATCTCTGCTCTATAATTGTCATTTTACTAGATGTAATCCATCATACTGCACGTTTGATATCACGAATACCACCTTTAACTTTACATTATACCGTATGGCCATTCAGGGACAGGGTGGTGTTTAATCACAGATAATTCTGATTTTTGTTGTGCTCCATTAACTCAACTCAAACAGCGCTTGTAATTTGATGCTAATTGCTACTGCATCCACCATTACCAAAAGTGCATATGTAATTCACGACATGAAAGGTTGCAGTATCAAACGAAGGCTGGATCTACGGCTGACAGGCGGGAAAGGGCAGCTAAGCTAAGCTGATTGGTGGTACAATAAGAGTGAGAGCTATACTTTATTTCCTGACCTTTTGCAGCTTGCTTTCACGCCCTCTATCCTTTGTCAGTATCACTGATCAGCTGCACAGCTGTGTACAGGCCAGGTCCTGCAGCCAGGTCCAAATGATCTCAGCACACAATCTGTCTCTATAATACTCCCAACCCCACGCCCTGCCTTTTCATCTTCACACTAAGATAATGCATTGGATGTGGCAGAGCAGCCAGGCAGCGGACACTTCCTTTCATGAATATACTGTAGCTTTTACTGTATGTGCTGCAGCAGCAGAACAGGCAAGGGCAGCTTTGCACTCGCAGTATTTTGTTGGCTTATGATCATGGTCAGGTATGTCACAGTGCAAAGAACACCTGTTTCGATATTCATCTAAATCAATCACTTCATTTGTATGAATCTTGAATGAGCAATTGGTCTCAGCTATTCTTTATGAGTCACATTCACATGTTATTTGCCCTGATATTAATCATTCTACTCCTCTGGCTCACTCTGTCAAAACAGCATCTTTGTTTAGTTGAATGACCTGAAGTAACCATACTCATTGGCCGGGTTAAGATCAGTTTAACCCATGTTTTACACAATATAATTATACCTGACATGGTTTTGTTTGATGATTAGTCTGCAGGACTGCACCAAAATTTGAAATTAAATTGCAAAGCCTTCCGCTTTAATGATGTACTGTGCCTTCAAGTTGGATGCATCTATCTCCAAGCGGATTTACTTCTGAGGTTGAAGAAAAACCTGAGAAACCTAAAAAAAAAAAGAACGGTTGAACGGAAAGCTGAAAGTCTGTTTTTTTTCCCATCTGAAAATGGCACAAAACCACCTGCTGAACGTCAATTAACATAACCCTGACACAGACCAACACAACATAGAGATACAAACAGCAAATATAAATTTATGGAACCTGCAGGCATTCAGATAAAGCTGGTGTCAGAAGCTGCACAATTTACCTGCGCATAGAAAAAGTATGGATAAAGACATCCATGTGAGACTTTTTCTTACTTTAGGTAAGGGAGAAGCTGAACTTTATTCAAAATAATTTGAAATCTGACTTCTAGTGAATAACTTCAGTAATACATTCCTCCAAAACTTTTTGGATACATTATATTTTGTGTGGTTGGAAGAAAGTAAATGTGAAAAGTGTCTAGTGTTGATAAAATCACTCACCAAACAACATCATGACATAAAATAAATATTCACTGTAAATATATACCAAATATTTGAATGATGTCTGATGATAATCAAGCTCTCATTTTTTTTTTTTTATCAATATCTTGATAGAAAGTGATTCACCATCTCTCTCATAGGTAACACCAGTAATGGCTGCCATCACTGGGTTCATGCAGTGAACGAGAGCAGGCTCTGAGACTGTATCACACTTAAATGGCTAGCTGGACAGCAGAATAGGCCACCTTTCAAGTCTTGATTGCAGCCGTACGGCCCTCTCTGTGTTTTCATTGTGTGCACCCACTGTTATAACACCAGAGTGCAGGTAATAGGGAGCCATTGTGTCCTTGGGAGGTCATTTCAGCTCCAGTGGAAATGGATTTTAGCATTTGCCGCAGCTGTCGTTTCAGTTCGGCACCAAACTGGCTCTTGTTGGGTCCCAGAAATTAACAGAAATGTATGATTTTATCTATCCTCCCTGACAAGGAAATTGACCTGCCAGTTAGAGAAATGGGTCAGTTCTGATTTACACTTTTGACCAACGTCTTTGAGCCTAATTTGTCTTCAAAGGTATTCATAACCCTGATCTGTTCAGAGTGCTGCCTCTAGGACTTGCTAGATGATCTAACCACATTGGCTAATTGATTCAGGGAAAATGTAGCTATAGTCTAACGTCAAACAACATTAGCCTTTGGTGTAGTCGGCCAAATGTACTTAGGGCCTCTGTGTCTATTTATTCTCTTTGAAATGTGTGAATAGAGAATTTGGATTTAGAAACCCCCAAACCCTCTTGTCACAAAAGCAAAAGATTTAACACTCTCTAAACAAATTAAGATGTCCTGCTGTACATTTGCAGTTTAAGGGAAAGGCCCACAGTATAGTACATCGGCAGTGATGGTAATATCCTCTGGCTGGTTTTCTGCTCATATAAAAAGGAACAAAACTTTGCAGTCACTGTAAAAAGACCGTTTTACTTAAATAAGGCACATTCTAGAAAGGTCACAAAATCATAGGCGCATGGCCTTGAGTGGCTGAGTATTCTTACAATATCCCCTTTGACAAGTGTTGCTTTCCCATGGGTAACACTTCATGGCATGATAAAGTAACTAAGCAGATTTGCCGTGTGCCTGATTGCCCTGTCCAGCAGACTGTGTGAAAAGCCTGTCATGACATGTGCTCCCTGTTGGGGACAAGAGGGAAGGCTGTGGATTCACCATGAGTTTATGTTCGCGCACATGATCAGTGTCAGGAACAGAGGCGGGATCCTATAGCTGCTGCTGCTGCTTCCTTTGTTGTCAGAAAGCAGCTGATTGCTGGTTGTTGTTCCTCTCCGTTTCATTTTAACCATGAAGACATTATGGGCTGGGTTGTTAACATTAAGACATGCAGCGATACAAACGCACACAAGCAGACCCACACACACACATCACACTTCACCCTGAACCTGCAGACTGACTGAACCTGTTAAATCTGTAATGCTGCTGTAGTGTGAAATCCTTGAAGCTCGTCTTCTGGTGATTTTCTATATCAACAGTGCTTTCTCTTAACTCTTGCATTAATAAAACCATTTCAAATCCTAAAACTAAAAAATGAATTGTATGACGCAAAAGTTGTTTCTCTTAGTTTAGAGGAAATTTAGACAATAAATACAAGGTTTTTACCCAATACGGATGATAAACTATTCTAGTTGTGTATAATTGTGGCTAATTTAATATGCAAATTCTTCCTGTTGTTTATATCCACATGGTTGTGCTTTACATTTCTATCGGTGTAATGTTGCTACCAAGGGTGTATATTTGGTTTCAGAAGTGCAGGGGGGACATTAAAGTCAGGGGTTCTTTAACCAAAAAAATAAAAACTTTGTATGGGAATTTTATTTCCTGTATTTATTTACATTCATATCAACCTTACAACACAATATGATGACACTGATAATCCATAATAATGGTAGTCTATAATAATAATAATAATGGTTGAAATCCTATATTTTATATTAAACTTTTATCAAAGGTGAGGGGTACAAAATTAGGATTTTTAACATTTTGGACATGACATCCCTTCCCCAGTGGAAATTACACCCTTGTTTACAACAAATTTCTCCAGCCTTCACTCTGTTTCATCACCATTCTCCTCTGCATCTTTTTAACCTCACAAAAAAATCCTTGTGCACCTGTTGTAACTGAGGAAAAAATACAGCAATTTTGATTCTGATTAGATAAGTGACGTGAGAATAGTTTGTCAGAATTGTGCTGCTTCATTGGTATCACATCTTAACTTACTGTGAAGAGATGGATTTAAAGTAATTGTATTACTAACTTGATACTGAAGGACACACTGTGCACAAGCTACCGAGCATAAGGTTAAAGTGAAGCGTGTTTGTTGCTTTTTGCACCTGTTTTTTTTTTTTTGTGAACACAACCTCAGTGCCTGAAAACACAAAACCAGCTCATATAGACACTTTAAATGTTGGGACTTTTATCAAACCTGAAGGGTAATGCTGATGTTATCCAGGTTTGGATGCGCTAGGTGGAAAAGGGAGGTGACTAAAGTGGTGGAAGAGCAGCAGCAGCAACTGAGCAGGGGAAGAAGTGACCTGAACTTTAACAGGATGGAGCCAATTCCCTGAGGAGTAAACATTCAGTAAAAGCTGAGCTGCCCATATCTGTGGAGTAAGTGGGCAGTAGAGTGGAGCATGTTCCTCGCTAACAGGGCCAAGGTACACTGTCAGGGGATCTGAACTTGTAATTCCCTTTTGCTGTTGCTTGACTCATCAGTGAGTGCACCGGGAAACTTTGTGCCAGAAAATAAGGCCACGACTCTGGTAGGGATATCCATTATCAAGACTGTAACATTATATTAATATGAGAATAGAGAAAGTACTTTAGCGCTGGCAACCAGGTTCAGTGATATTACCATGAAGTACAAATGAATTTGAACTGAAATAATGTCAGATCCACTTCTGTGTTGCAGCTAGAGGCTATTTACTGGTAAGTCATACACTTATATTCATTACCAACTTGGCATTATAGCTTTTATCGTTTACTATCGTTATTCTTTCTGATATGTTACAAATTTGCTCCACTGAAGCTAAAGTAAACTTGATTTAATATTAATCCCTTTTCTTTTCTTAGGTGTGCGCTGGGGAGTTGCCTTATTGTTGCTGCTGTTATCTGACACATGTTTGAGTTATTGCCCTGTGTAAATTCTTCTAAAGAGTGTGAATATAAAGCTATATACCTCTTGATAATTGCAATCCTCTTGCGGTAGCTGAGGGCAGTCATCTGTGAATGGATGAAGAAATAATGGCATGGTTAAGAGCTGCTTGAGGGAACCAAACACATTTATTTGTGTGAAGGGCCATGTTTTGAAAGCCAGAAATGAATCAGGCACACTTCTTATGTGTGCATCTATTTGACATTCTGGTAACAAGATGAAGCAGGTAAGATCTTTTGTTTAAAAATAGTAGTTCATCTATTTCAGAGGGTTAAATACAGCCAGTGAAAGCAGCAGGATTTGACTCTCTCTGTGTGTAATGATGAAACTGTCCACAATTGCAGGGTGTAGGAGGCAGGATGCGGGGGTGTCTCTGTGTTTTGGAGCAGGAGAATTTCTACCTGCCTTCTACGTGACACTCTGACAGTACCAATCCCACCTTATCTATCCTCTTTTCCTTTGCCTCTCCCCCCATTCACCCATTTTTTTCCATACACCTTCCCCTTCCATCATCCCTGTCTGCGCCAGTTTCAAAATCCCGCTGTGATAAACGCGCTGAATTAAAAAATTTTCTTTTTAATTACTTTCCATATTAAGTGCAATTCGAAGTGCATGCATTATATATGTATGTTTCACTCCACTCTGTATGAGGATTAAACCAATGTGGGTGAACCTTGCCTGAGGGCAAAATACACAAATGCAATTAAATTAATTTCAGTGGGGGAAAAAAGACACTTTTTCTCACAGTAGACAGTTTTGGAGAAAGAAAAAAAGAAATAAAGGAAACAATCCTGTCCTCTATGTAAGGATGTGAAGTTCATTATTCTGCAAATAATGAGTAGAAAAACACTCTTCGCTTTAATTAGGGTGAAGCTTGTTTTGTACCTGTGCTTACAAGTGTCTTAAAAGGGATATAAGCCAGCTGAGAATAGCTATATACTATGATTGCTACAGTTACCGCAGCAGCATATGGAAACATTTGGCCATCTTGTTTCATATTTCATTTTATGACAAATTAGCATGCAGGTCGTTTTCTCTGTTTCCTCTGAGGAATGAGCCGACTGTGGTACTTAACAAGAATCACCTGTATGGCTTACAGTGTTCACTACACTGTGTCGAGCACCTACTGTGTGCTAAATGTCTGTTGCTGAATAACAGCTTTATATCCTTAAAGCACAGATCGATAATTTGTCTTTGACTGTCAAGAGGCTGCAGACAAATAGATGAGAAAGTAAATGGAACAGAGATCAATTACAGCAGGCAGATCTTATGTCTGTTGAGAGATCAGTAAGCTCACCTACACACACCTGCCACTCCAGGCCCACGCTACCTCGCTAGAGCTGGAGCTGCACAGGCGCACTAGTTGAACTTGAAATTTGAAGTGCTCATCCTCAACCCGAGAGACATTTGTGTCTTTCAGAAACCTGAAGGGAAGAAAGTCAATCCACAAGTGGGGACCTTGATGACCCACAAGGCATAACATGAATTTCCCCTCCCATCTCTGCCATGCTCTGTTAAGAGAGCAAAGACACAAAGACAACCTGATGTGTATGGATTTTCTTTTAACGGTAATAAGACTGTCAGGGGGGCTGTACAGCTTGTGTGAGGATTTGGAGCCACAGACAGCGGTAATTGAAACTGACAGCGGGTTGAGCACAATGACTCTGTGGATAACAACAATCATAACCCCCATAATCATCACAGCAGCACTGCATGCACACAAAGTTCTTAGGTAAACAAAATTACCCGGCTGACACCAACCACCTTATTTCCCCATCCTCATTGATTGTCTGAGCTTTCCTGGCGTGGGGGCCCCTGAGCCCTCGGTTTCACCCTGGTGTAGTGTTGCATGTTTTGGAGCCCCTTTATCTTCAAACCCCTCTGACCAGCAGTGCCTCTCAAGTATCACCTATGGTACAATAGTTAGAGTAGGGTTCAGTCAATAACAAAAGTTGCAGAATGAATTTCAGCAAACATCATGCATATTTACTTTAACTGAAAAAAAGTTGTTTTTCAAGTCAGTGAGAGATGATAAACACAGCTCCTGTCTAAAGGCAGCATCACATGTCAAAATAGGTGACACAAATTGGCATTTATTACAGACATCTAAAAATAAGTGCAGTAATTATGTTTGCTATTTGTTTCTGGGTAATAATCGCTTTGAATTTGTATTTCCAGATATGCTACTTTATTAAGTTTACTTTTTTGTTTGACTTCTTTTTTTTGTTTTGTTTGACCTTGGAATAATTAGGTTCTGTCTGCGATCGGAGTGGTTTTGAGATACTTAACGGGTGGATTTAACTTTCTAATTTAACTATATATATATAGGCCTATATAAGGCTCAATCAATCATTTTCTTGAAGTAAAAGCAGACAGTTTATTCTTACTTTTTTAACACAAAATAAGTGTATTAATTACTGATGGGAGTTATAATATAAGAACTTGAACTTGAACTGATAATACATTATTAACACATTTTAATCACTATGCAATTCAAAACAATAAAAAGAACATTCAAAAATGTTCTCTCTCCTGTGTTAATGTCTCTCTGTCTGCTGTTCTTCTTTTCAGTGCTCTCCTGGTCTCTTTTCTACTTTTTTGCCTGAACAAACAACCCAGTTAGCAGCACAGTAGCGTTAGCATCAGATCACTAGTAGCAACTAGCAGCTAGCAACCTGAATTCATCATATTAAAGGTTTGGACTTACTGACATATCTAAAGTAATTACAGTAAGTTGAGCAGTTATATTGTACTTTTTTAAAAATCATTATTTTATAATAGTTTTATATAAAATTATTATATAAATATTTTTCATAATCATTTTAATAATAATCTCAATTTTTGATTTATGCTTGTACTTGTTTTATCTTTTTTATATTTTCAAATTACTATGTTTATTGTTATGCACTAATATACCAAGACAAATTCCTTGTATGTGAAAGCCTACTCTGTAATAAACCTGATTCTGATTCAGGTATGTTAACTAACATTAGAAAGCTAGCTGTCTAGCATGGTAGCTAATGGTTAAAATCAGATTTTCAACAAGTTCAAACAAAATCAAAAATGGCTCTCAACATTTGTATC
The DNA here is from genome assembly GCA_002120245.1 of Maccullochella peelii. NCBI lineage: Eukaryota > Metazoa > Chordata > Actinopteri > Centrarchiformes > Percichthyidae > Maccullochella > Maccullochella peelii. The sequence goes on from LKNJ01001425.1 coordinate 21,837, forward strand.
TGTGTCATTCATAATGTTTTTGATAAAATTGTCAATTTTGAGGTTTGAAAACCTAAGACTGAGCAATATTTCATGATCTTTTTGGAATCTTTAACCCCAGTCACAGAGCAGAAAGACGACAGAGTAAAGAGGCAGAACTTGATTGGTTCTCTTGTGAGCATTCTGAGCACTGATTGGTGCTTTGCAGGTGGAACTTTCGGTGGAACAAAGTTCGAGAATGACTTTGGAGAAAGCACCTTTTCTTTTGAAAAAAGAACACTTTTCTTTATTTCAAATTTTAGGGTCCTTATTTCATAAAAGTCTAAATAAACCTACACAAAATGTAATAATTCTAAGATCATGAATTGCATGTTTAATATGCATCGTCATCTGGTTCCACTAATGCTAGTAATTATAGTTGTCACATCTTGGTTAATTTAAAGCAAATGCAGTAGCCTACCATTTATAAAGAAGATACTTTTTATACCAAATTAAGTAAGAAAGTTGCACTGTGTAAAGGAGTCAGTCATGCCTGCCTACCATTGTGTCAAATGTACACACAGTGCCTATAAGAAAAAAACAATCTTTTTTCCATTTTTCACTTTCAATTAATTTCTCGTTTTCATGAAGTCAAAACCTAATTGCATGTGAGTCAGAGCAAACATCTGTCCTCATCATTTTCAATAAGTGCAAGCTGTCAGGCATGTAATCAGAAAATCGTGTGCTGTCAGTCATATTCCATTACAGTCAATGCAGCTCAATTTTTGTCAAGATGTGGGTTTTTAACGTTTGATGCTCATTTCCTTGTGTGAGCAGACGGAAAAACTTCCTGACTTCTGTGTCTGGTATCAACAGCTGTAAATGTCTTTGTAGCAATGGCAAGAAAAGATACCAAGCAAATATTTGTTTTACTGCTAAGGGTTATCTCTGTTTTGGATGTCTTTTTATTCAGTCATATTACAGGTCCTCATTTCTTGTTTGTCTAAAGATGTAAAAATCCACAAGAAAGGGTTGTGAATATGACTCCGACTAGCAACACTGTTCAGCAGGAAACAAAGTTAGCAGCCTCACAGCTTGGTTCTGATAGATGAAAGAGGTGGGAAGTGTTATTATGACTGGAGTGTACTCAAAGGAACGCAATGGATGGCCACTCTAGGGTCAACTCTGCTCACTCTGCCCCAGGGGGAGAAATCTCCAGCTGAAGTATCACCTGCTTTGATATTGGGATGGTTGTAGAGCTTCTGCCTTTCGCTTCACACACATACCCCCAAAAACATGGAGGACGGTGTGCACAGACACATGTAAACACTGCGCAGCTTTGCACAAGCAGTATATATAGCATAAGTATTATACGTGCGTATGCATGAAGTCTGCAAAGTGGAAATTCTTTGACATAATGAAGACATTATTCTGCTTGTTTTACACTATTCACACATGTATATGAATGCATACAAAAACCCATATAACAAACATTAATATTCAACAAATCCATTAATATTCAACATATCAGAGTCTCACGCATTTAATCCACATAATTACTGCAGTGCAATATGCAGCTGAAGTAAAATTGTAAAGAACTGTGGTAGTTCAAATTTCCAGAGTCAGTGAAGTTGACTGCAGGGCAAAAATCAAGCCAGTAAGTAATCCCAGGTTATTCTAGTTTCTTACCTCTGTGGTTGGTGACAGTCTTCCAGCCCCCAAACAGCCCCCCCACCACCACCACCACCACCACCACCTCATTAGCCGGAGCAGGGGTGTAGACAAATGGTGAGAAATGAAATGGATATGCTTTAAAGTCTCCGTAATGGGTTCATGCGATGCCATGAACACAGCTAATTAAGGTCAGGGGAGTTCTCATCACAGGCAGTCCTACGGTTGTGTATGTTTTTATCAAGGGCATTTATTATGCAGCTCTGACAAGGGCTGGGTTGCCTTGCTTCACCAGAGTGAGGAGAAGGGTGTCGCCCCCTGTATGCCCAGAATAATTATCTTCTACCTACAGTATCACCAATTTTCTCCAAATGTTGCTTAGGCTTTTTTAGGCCAGATTTCCTGATTAAAATATCTTTATTGTCAACTATATTTTCTACAATAAGTTTTTTAAAGCAAATCAAGACCTGGACAAGGCTGTAGATTATACTGAATGCAGCAATTGTCCCCAGATAACCTTTGAGTTCATCTGTAATGTGTGTTTGTACAGACAAAGACATTGGCTGTAATTAGTTTAACAAATGGCTCATTGGTCATTTAGGAAAATGCTCCCTTAAAATGCTTAATAGTGCAGGTGACTAACAGCGCACACACTGGTAAACATTAGACCACACATCTATAATTTCTGATTGCCTTAATCACAGATAGATGAGACTATAATACCTAGGAGATTACTGCAGAGGCATTTAAAAAATTGGACTCATCTCAACATTGCCGTCCTTTAATAAATGTTCCAAAGGTTTGCAGTGAAAACAGGAGAGGTTAATGTCTGTGCTGTAGATGCTGCAGTTATTTACTTGCCTTTAATTATTTGATAATAAGATACGTAATAAACACTTTCTGACAGCACAGTAACGACGCTGAACTGTACCTCTAAAATGGTGCAGTTAACGGTAGTGTTGTGTCCAAATAAAATGCAGTAATTAAATAATTTGCACAAACATTGTTGTCTTCCAAACAGGAAGCTTTGTTAACCATTTAAAAAATGTAATCAACCCATATCTGGGCTGGTATAAGGCATGATGTGCACAGTCGGAGCCTTTACAAATATTCCAGCAGGAAGATGTGAGTTAATCGTTTCACTATTAATTTCTGGAGCCCTTTTATAGACATAGACAAATAAGTAGGTAACAATCATGGTGAGAGTTAGATGAAGATCTATACCACTCTCATGTCTGTATGGGTAAACATACAGCTGGAGCGGTGAATTGTCATTTTTCACACTCCAGCTTTGTACGGGTTAAACAAGCGAGATATAAAGTGTTAGTTAGTCAGCTTTAAAAGTGCTGGTAAGCGGATTTTGTTACCTTTGGGCAGAGCCAGGGTAACTGTTTCCCCTTGTTTCTAGTGTTTGTGCTAAGCTAAGCTAAGCTAAGCTAAGCTAACCAGCTGCTGACTGTAGCTTCACATTTACATTCACATTAGAGTGGTGTCAATCTTCTCATCTAACACTGCAAGAAAGCGAAAAATCGCATTTCCCAAAATGTCGAACTATTCCTTTAACTTAGCTTCTCTTTTGATTACATTTTACTTAGTCAGTCATCATTTTATTTTATATATACATTATATTACTTTTTATTACAATGTCACTTTCATTGACACCAGAATAGTAGCTGAAGCATCTTTACAATGAGGCGAGGCTACTCAGCAGGATGGAGCTTTGTTTCATCAAACCAGTAGGCCTAAGTGTTCTTAATTATTTGATGGTTTGTTATGTTAAGACCCAAACATTAAAAACAGATTTTAAAAAGAACAATACATCATACTATCCTCCTAGATCTAAAACTTCACTTCTATTATCAACTGCTTATCACAGATTTCTTTGCTGTCTTGTAGCTTTCATTCTCCTGGTGATAAGTATCAGAGTGACTTTTTTGAATGCTCACAATCAAGGATCGTATTACTGTCTAATCTCACGCTCTAAGAAGCAAAGCTAGATGACGATCTAGGAGATGTTCACTTCCAGACTGTTTTCAAATCAACCATTAAGATCTCCGTCTTCGGTAATCCTTTGAATGTCATTCACTTCTGATTTTTTACGCTATTCTGTGCTCAGAGCGAGCTCAGCAGGAAGAGTTGGGCTCTGTGTGTGCATTAGTTCATTTTGAGTCAGTCATGTGCAGTGCTTAGATAAGTTATAATAAGGGAAACACAGTCTGCACTCATATATCAGACAGTATGGTAGCACATTTACATAGATTCACATACCAGGAAGTAGCTCAGTGATTTTCTATCTGAACCAACTGAGTCAACACATGAATTAAATATTTTGCTTAGCAATTCTCTTGGTTACAACAACCCCCTGCTGCCACAGCACTTTAAAACCTCTCTTTTTGTTAAAAAGGTGAAGTTCTTAAAGTCAGCACAGATTCACTCTCCCTGAGTGGATTTGAATTAATCTGACAAGCATCCACTGATGCAAGGTTATTTTTGAAAAATAAAGCTGGTCTAAAGTCTGTCTAACATGTATCACATTCAACATTTGTACTGAACAAAACCCACTGTTTTTATATGTGTATTCTTATTTATTATAAGAAAGCCTGCTGAAGGTATTGATACCTTATTTGTTGTGATATAGGTGTGTGTGTGTGGGGGGGGGTGTTCAAGTTAAAAATGTTCAAAGAAATGTTAATGATAATTTAAAATAGAGAAAAGAAAAAAAGTAGATCTAATCAGGAGTCATAGTGTCAACTCTTTAGGAAAAACATATGCCCAAAATTCACATTTTGAAATGTGCATGAAAACTGTGCCTGACAATGTTCACGACAAATACATTATCAAATATCTGTTTACAAATAGTGACCTAATGCTGAATGGTTGGTACGTAGCTGACAGTGTGGTAGCAGAAGAAGGAATGTTACCCAATACATCACCACCACCCCAATCCAAACCAAAACAAAAATGTTTTGGACAAAAATTGAGCATTCCTTCTTTATTAAAATATGAAACCACAAATTAGTGTTCAGTTCATTGTCAGTGGAGGAATGAAGTGTTTGATCATAAGTAATATTGTGGATGAGATCCTGGGGTCTTTGGGGTTCAGCTTTGCCACACAGTGGTTCATGTTTGCAGTACTGAATGATATAATAGGATTAATACGAGTTCAGTTTTTGACTTGTGCGTTAACAGAACCTACTGTGCTTTGAAGCCTTCGCGGCGATAAAAAGATGAACAGACAGGGTGTAATCAGTTCATGAAAATGTGCAGGCACCCAGCAGCACGAGATCAAACAGATAGAGGGCCTCCTACAGATAATGCCAAAATAAACTTTATTCTAACAGCATAGTAGAAAATAGCCAAAAGGAACAGACCAGGAGAGTAAACAAAAGATAAGAAATGAGCAAAAATCCCTCTTAAAATAATTTCCAACTACAGTAGGGGTGTAGAGAAACATTGGTGCATCAATTTGAGGTTGTAGCCAACAAAATTGATTTGAGACAATGGTGGACCAATTAAAATCAATCAATACCAAATTAAGCAAATTAAGGTGTTTCTTTTCACTGAAATACTGGTATAGACTGCTTTAAAAAGTTTTACCTCCCACTGAAAAAAACAAAGACTCAAAACAGAGGTAACTGGATTGTTTTGGGCATCGTGGCTCTTGTTTAGATTTTTAGCAACTAAGAAAACAGTTGTTTCACAATAAATTAGCATGAATATAAAGTGCATTATAGAGACTGGACTTGAGCATAACATTAGACTGTAATTTCACATGCAACATGCATGTGAGTAAGATCAATGGGGTCTGACAGGAATCATGTGAACAAGATTTACAGATTGCATTCAAAATACTGTCTTGATTTGAAATTAGTGTGAATTTGAAATAATAAGTATTAATAAACTCGTTGGTTGTCTTTACCAATTCATGTCTGCTGCCCCAGATCACAACGCTAATAATATTTCAAAGTAAACGACTACAGAACAGGATGGATTTGTTTTAATGATCCCCGTATGTAAATTACCCTTTTGACATCTTTGCATCTCATCTCTTTGTTTTTCCGCACACCCAATGCTCATCAGTAGCAATGACCATGAGACTTCCAACAGTGAGGAAAAATCTGGGCATGTTTAGGAACTCCACTGTCAGTGTTGAAAGGTATCTTACCAGGGGGGCTTTCTAATTAAACTGGTGCCCAAACTAAAGCTGTGGGAGACGGTGCATCTGCTATGCAAAGTGGTTAGAAATCCTCCAGCTGCCCATCTGTAAAACTTTTCATCTGGCCTCCATCGAAAGGAGGAGGTTTGGGAAAATGCCTTTATTTTTCATAATCCCCCCCTCTCTCTCCCACCTTATCCATATTTCATGAAGAGCTCTGGAGGTATGAAATTGTCTGAAACTAATCCACTACTGGATATTTAGTCCCAGATTAAAATCACTCGCTTCACTGACTCATAATTCTGTTCGTATTGATTGCCTGGGTCCAAATATAAGTCAAGGATGTACAGAGCATTTTTCCTGGGGACTCTGAAATTGTATCAGCGTGGTTTCTCTGCACTGAATCCATGCAAATGGTGCCAACCCGAGTATTTGTCAGGTTTTGCACTAACTCAGCACTGCACCTGGTTTGTTTAGGTTCATGTTTATATTGCCAAGGCATTCTTGTTCTTGTTGTTCACTCCTGATGGCACAAAAGCCACATCTGCACACCTAAGCATGATTTAAACAGAATTCAAACAAACCTGAAAACAACCCCTGATTATCAAGATAGACAGCTAGAGATAATTGGTCTTTACTGTTGTGTAAAGATGGCAAGTGGATCTATAGCTGCGTTTACATGGACCCTAATATTACACTAATGATCAGAATAATAGCCTAATAAGAATAAAAATGTCTCATGTAACCACCTCAATCAGAAGAGACCAGTCTGATGGGAAGGAATTTTCTATCGGGTTATGAGGGGTGGTGTAAACCTTTTTTATAATCTGTTCAATAGGAAAATATTAGCGCCTAATAACCATGTAAACTCTTAATCCAATCGTTTCTCTCTGGTTGGAATAAATATATTCTTTCTGCGCATGTTTGCCCCAGGTGGGGGTAACATAGGTGACATGAACGAGTTTCCCGGGGGGACAAAAACATAGTGGCAGAATCTTGGTTGGAATCTCTAATCCGAATGATTTCAATTGGGGTGAAGAAATATTGTCCATGTAACCACAGCTTATGACACTCAGGGGCAGATCAATCCATTGTTGCTTGGGGTAAAAGTGCAAGTTTTTCCCACTAGGCTGTAAAAGGGGCCTGTCTGTCAACAATGCAAAATAACACAAAAGGCCACAGATCGTACATGAATTGTAAAAAAAAAAATTTAATAGTGCACACATAATGATATACAGTAGAGTATAAATACCATATATGCTCACAATGCTGTATATACAGTTTTGTAGTTTAAAATATATCCTCAGGCATTTTCCATTTGTTTCCCATGCTGTGTGTCACTGTCTTTTGATCCAATCGTCACATCAGGCAGCAAATTCAATACAAGCTGACAACAGCGCCACAGCCTGATATCAACCTAGAGAAAACAAAGATGAAAAGAAAGCACTAGAGTGGTGCTCACAAATAAAACCAGTAGAAGACACTGGCATGCTTACTTTAATGGATAAGGATGGCAAAATTCTATGTTTTTCTTTGTGTTAAGTAAGCCCTTAAAAAGACCAAAACCACAAAAGTGTGTCCCTCTCTCTGTACTTTCTGACTTCCCTTCTCTGTCTGTGGCACTCAGCTCCAAGCCCTAAAAACAGGTCACAAATATATGGCAGCAGCAGGGAACTGAACTTTTTAGTACAGTTTCAGATAGTACATTGTAGCAGCAGGATTATTAATGTGGGACTGAGTCAAAATAAACTAGAGTGGCAGTGTTCATTGTAATCACAAAACATGTCATACAGGGCAGCAGTGCAGTCATTGATGTGTTTTTAATAGTTTTTGGACAACCATGGATGTCTATGGTCAGCTATTTCAGCCTTTGGATACACAGACAAACTTGTTATTAGAAGCAATTCATCGTTGGTTCGGGTCTTTACACGGGATTTGTTGACAATAAGAACAATACAGAACATTGTCAGCCTTAACATTAATATTTGGAGCAAAAATCCTGTCAGTTATGAAAAATGCATAGGCTGCCATTTTGCTAGGTTAGCACGCTAGCAAACTGTTAGCTTAATAGCTACCATAATATAATTTTTGATTAATAAAGTTGAAATTCATCAGGGAAAAACTTTGCTGGGGGAAAATGGGAAAAATATCACATCAAAAATATGCAAACAGCTTTTCAACAACTGAAATTGGCTCACTGGCATTAATTTGTTTGTGGTCTGTTTAAACCAGTTTAATTTCATTGTGAGTTAGTGATAATTGATCATTATAATTTACAGTATAATTCCTCTTGTTATGGTGTGAAAGTGGCTGGAATGTGATGCACACAGGTGTGAATAATATGATAATTAGAGGTATTATTCAAGTCCTATTCAAGTCATAGTTTAACCTATTCTTCCCATGAATGCTGGTGTTACTGACATATCACTGAGAAACATCTTTCCTCAAATTTGAAGGTTTTCATGGTGTTTGAGCTGAGCTGGCTGAAGAAACAACAGCAGGGCCTATTCAAGGCAAGCTACGGGGGTGGGGGGCCCTTTCCATTGGTCTGTTCTACTGCAGGATGCTCTGCTCTCCAACACACCATCCATGAGACTCAGTCGTCACAAAGCTAAAGATGGAGATGTGTTGTTGCATGCCTGCCAGAAAATCACAGCCCAACTATTCAGTGCCAAAAGCCACACAGGCATGGCATGTGAGAAACTGAATGAAACTCTGAAACTCTGCAGGAGAGAGAGAGAGAGGGTGAGGGAGTAATAAGCACCAGTCTGTCACTGAGACACTGTTCGTTTTTCAAACTGAGGGATGATAAAAAAAGAATTTCACAAGAAGTTTGAATTGAAAACATGTGCAGCAGAACAAGAGTCGAACAATGTGTGATTTATAACAAATGAAGCTCAGCGTCTCTCTCACTTATCCAACCAGAGATTTTTATTATATATTATTAATTATTATTATATATTCACCTCCAGTTCACCACATTCAGTGTCCAGGTCGAGCTCATCAGATGTCCACTCCTCATCACATCCAGATCTTCAGCATCCTTTCACCACCACCACCACCAGTGTCTAGACTCCATCGGGGGGTGTCCAAAACTGCTCATGGCTTCTCTACCCCCCTTAAAATATGATGACGTCACAATGGGGTCTAATCACCAACTCACTCAACATTTCTCATCTTTATTATGCACATGTCAATAAATATTTGTCTCTCCTCACTGAATTATGTTGCTTGATTCATTCATTAAACCTTGGAATAATAATTTTAAAAAATGTATGTAATAAACAAAATATTAGAAATGCTGGATAAAATTTACTTGAGCAACAACAGAGTGCATTTAATGTACTGTAGATACAAGCCAAAATTTAAATTCTGCAACAACAACAACAACCAGCAGCTTATCTTTGTCTACAAGGAAAAAGTGAAACACTTCCATGTGCACTACACATTAATTATGGAAATAAGTATTTGTTTGTTTTCTCTGACTCTTTGGTGCAATAATCTGGCTGCAAATTGATTTTCAGCAGGCGCTAGCTAGAGTATCATGTCTGCTATAGTACAAGTCCTCTTGTCTCCAAAGATTATTCCATCTATGAAGACTCTGGCAAGTAAACAAAGGAACAGGTGGTTGGCTGCAAAAGAGGCAAAGGAATAATACCACGTCCACAGTACGTGGATCTGTGTCTGTTTGTTGTTCTGAGCTTCCAAGCTCTCCAGTATCTGCAAGCATGGGCCTAATGACAGTGTTTAGTCATCTTCTCAACTTCAAAAAGTCCGGAAGTTTTGACAATAGTGCTGTTACTGTGGTCAGAAATTGTGTTTTATTTTCCTGTTTTTTTCCCTGTAGTATCACCACAGTCGATTACATGGTCACTCTGCAGCTGCAGATCTAAAAACCGTCTTTTACAGAGTGCAATACTCATCTAAAGTGCTTGAAGGAATTGTTAGACATTTTGGGAAATACAGTTAGTTCTTTCTGAGAGTTAGACGAGAATGTCGATTCCGCTCTCTAGAGTGGTATCAATCTTCTCATCTAACTCTCGGCAAGAAATCAAATAAGCTTATTTCCCAAGCGTCCAACTATTCCTTTAAAGCAGCTGTAATCAATATTCTTATGTATGTATGTTAAAGGAGTCGCAACTGTTTTGGTTTACTCTCACCACTCTCATAGCGCTGTTTTGGCCAAAGCAGAAAGTTGTTGTCAGCCAAAAAAAAAATTTGCTAAAAACTGACTGTATGCCACCAGCCCAGTACAGCAAATTTAGCAGATACAGACAGAGAAAGTTAGCAGCAAGCTGCTGAACATAGTGGAGCATTTAGCTGCTGAAGAGCCAGATATTTATTTCAGAAGCTGGTGGACACTAAAAACAGAGCTAATATTGTGTGAGTGAATATTGGGCTTACACTCATCAGGTGGCCAGAAACATGACTTCATGCATGCTAATGTTGCTCCACATCTGCAGTATGTGTAAATTGGCAACTGCTTGCTAACAAGTTCACCATATCAACTTAAATGGTGATCATAATGTCAGTGTTGTGTTCACAGCTTGTTTCCACTGCCCCCAAGTGTCAAATATATTAGTTAATGCATTAAAACATAATGTTATAATACCATAAATCACATACAGAGATTTTAAACCCACACTGTATTGATCCTCAGTAGTATTCTCCCATACTTCACACTGCACCTCCATCACAAGCCAAGCCAACGAGGATCCATTTATTGTAGATATTTACTCTGAGTGTGCCGCTGTAATGATGATACTTAAGCAACACAACAACTGTAAATCAAGACAAAAACATAACTTGCTTCTCATATGGGTCAGGTTTGTGGGTCAACCATTTCTATAACTCACAGCAAAACACATCTGAGCCAAAACTCATCTTGTTTGCTGGCAAGCCACTTCACTGTGTGTTCATTCATTGCAAATATGAAGCAGAGCAGACTTTATTAGCCTAAGAAGCATTACAGAGTGTATTTCTTGGCTGTGCTGGTGGAGTCGTCCAGCAATGAACAGACCCGGCTGTAAAAACTCAAATGTTCCAGAGGCTCTGAGCTGCTGCAGCACACAGCAATGAATTCAAATTGGAGAGTAAATAGTTTGCTGTATGTTCTTGTTGATTCCTTGAAAAGGAATGATTTTAATGAGCCCCCCAGTGATGACTTCCAGTCTCAAGGCCCTACTGTACAGGGATCCAGGATTTTTTTGAGGCCAATCATTTTACCTTCATACTGGAAATTCCCTGGACGACCATGACTCTTCCTGAACCCATACTTCGCTGAAAACATTACACTTCCCCTGCCACCACATTCCAGGAGGGAAAACTCATCTGAATTTGAAAAACTGAGTCTTGTGAGAACAGAATTCCCAGGTGTGGTGAGCTTGCCCTGGAATTCAGATTTATCAGGTTCTACCCCGAATACAACTCGTATCAACGAGGGATCATTTTCCAAATAGTGAGAAGATGAGACAATTCCATGGAGTTGTAAAATGCCTCTAAAGTCTCACAAAATGAAAAAGAGAGAGAATACTGGAACAAGGTCGAAATCTCTCCAAAAGATCTATTTAGCCTTCAAAGAATTGACAAAAATTCAGTTTTATTCATTAAATACTTCAATAATACAGTAAAATCGAGAAAACAATTCATTGACTATGCCACACTTTCATTTCTTTTTGCACATTGTCAGCCTAAATTGACAGCCACGTTAAACACAGGAAAATACATAATAAACTATCAGTTACTTACAAGCTAACCAGTAAAATTTTGGCAGCTGTCTTTGCTGCTTTACTTATCTTTCAAATTCCTTTGATAGAAGTGTCTGTGGATGCAAAAAATAATGCATGCCCTGGGAAATTTACCAATACAGGACTTATAAGGAGTTAAGTTGAAGGTGTTTTCAAAGGTCATCCTCTTATTACTTATTTTGCCTCAGGTTTGTGTGAGTTTGAGTTTCGGAAAAGATATTTTCCTCTCTTGGCCCTAATGTTTTGCCAAGTGTGTCAGCATAAGGGGATCCTCTGATGGCATCAGTTTAAAAATCAAAATCTAAAGTACTTTTCCGTGTATTAACCCCAATGCAATCAACTGCTACAGTTTGTTTATGTGTGATTAAAAATTAATTTTATCGGGCAGAAAACATGCAAAACGTTTCAAGCTAAGGCAACAAAATCCTCTTCCTGTTCTGTCCAGCAACATTAACAAGGACAAGTGTGAGGAACAGTAAAAGTCACAGCGTCACAGAGTTACTGCAATGCAAATGTTATTGAGTTGAAAGGACACATTTTCAGTGCTTTTTGTGTTCAGCTGTTGGTTGTGCTGGCCCCTGTGGATGTGTAAGAGCTGTGAGAGCAGCTCTGCCAGCAAACTGGAGGTATTTAAAGCTCAGCACTTTAGCAATTATGAAATGTTGAGCACAATAAACTAGGAGGAAAAAAGCCAAGGATAACAACAGTTGCATTCATCTCTAGATTTTTATGCTTAAGCACCAAAAGAAAGCCTTCATATAGGTTTTTGATGGCGTAGTGTTGACTGGTTTAGATGACATCAGGCATGGACTGTAAATAAAAGTTGGTTATGTACTTTAGAATCACCCACCAATGTAAATTTCATTACTATTTTAATCAGTATATTACTATTTTTTAATAGCAAAAAGACAGATGAGACGAAGAAGAGATAGAAAGGTAACACTTTTCAGAGTATAAGAGTGTGTGTTTCCATTATGATTGCATTGGACCTGCAGCTCACTGACCTGGGCCAGTTGTCAGACACACGGTCCACTGTCTTTGTTTGTCTGATTCGTGTGTCCGTCCCTATTGGCCAGGCGGTGGAAAGCAGATATTACAGAATGTTGTGAAATCCTCCAGAGCGTCCAGATGGCCAGTCCAACTCTGGATGACATGATGACTGAAATATTTTCTAGTGCAGCTACAGTGTATTTGATAGCAGAAACATTCAACTATAGAACTTTTTTGTATGATGTTAGATCATAAAGAGGAAGAGATATGAATTTCTGAACTTGTGAAAGTTAAGACCCCTGTAAGCCCAGAAGTTTGAAGAAGAGAATAGTGGACTGGGGGAGAAATCTGGCCATCCACCAAAATTATTTGTCTAAAATATTCCCTTTTCAGGTTACATAAAAACTAAATATTTCATAAATCCATGGTAGCTATCAATACAAATATAACGTCCAAGTAAAATCTAAATTTATCATCTGGTTTTGGTAATCAATACCTTGATGGTGGAGTGCGAATCGAACTTGAGCTGCATTCTTCACCAGGCTGTTTAACAGGTCAGACTGTGTGTGGACAGCTCCTGGTGATGAACTAAGCTCTAATAAACTTACTAGATGAATACCACCCGAATAACATAACAGATTTATTAAATAAAACCATACCAGATCTCTTTATATCAAACACAGTTTTAATTCTATGGCATTATTTCACTAGAGAGAGAACTGCGACAAGACTGTATTTTTCTAACAGCAACGTGGCATTGTCAAACAAGGGTAAGACAAAGATATACTTTACTGTTTCTTCTTCTTTAAAACTCCTGTTTTCATTTTCTACATTTCAGTTTTCAGAGGGACATCCTTATTTCCAAAGCTGGCTTTGGCTGTAGACTTGATGAATCGATCACAGAGATCATGTCTGATCTCTCCACATCTGCCAGAGCGTTATCGTGAAGGTTGTATAACAAAACTGGCAGCCGCAGGGCCCAGGACTGCTGAAGCCTCAATATCAAGTACATTTGCGAATTAATTAAAAGAATATTAAGTCAAATTAAATAATTATGTGTCCACTTATTCAAAGACTGCTATTAGTCTAATACATTGTTTTTTTAGTTTTTAAGGTTGCTACCAGATTAGGCTTGTTTGCAATCAGAATGAATGACCTAAAACAGAAAATGCGCTAATTGATGAAATTCCTTTATCAGAAATTGCCTGCAATTGACCTATTTCATGTTATTATCAACAGGTTAGACAGAAAATGATTGCCAGAGGTTGTTTAAAAAATGAAAAAGGGTACACTGACAGCTTACTAGCAAACACTCAACTGTACCAAGCCACAGTACCAGTAGTGATAGTGTCAACACTATCACAACACAACAACAAAGCTAATTTAGCACAATACCTAAATGAAAAATGGTGACATGTAGTTATACAATTAGAATCATTAAATGTTACCTAGCAATATACTGCACGTCTTGAACAGTAGCTAAACAAGGTGGTTGCCAAGTGACACAAGCTGTAAGTCATGCTCAGACTCTTTCAGTTAGAGCAGTACTATTTAAATTAGCTGCTGTGTGATGTATGACAGGTGCTAAAACAGAACTATCCTATTATACACATTGTGTGGCACTGCTATTCCAGGCTTCTTTGGGGGTTAACAGGGTTAATGCAAGACGTGGTGGCTTGTGTCCTGCAGGGAAAATGAGTTTTTCTGGTGAAATATCACACAAAACGGCAAAAAGATCAAGCAATACTCATCTGACCAGCTTTGCCAGCTGATTTCCAGTGCCAAGATTGACATCTTAGCACAGTCAGGTTATATATTGTAAAGTTGTCACACCGGTGATGAGTAAAACAAATCCTTTAATCTCAGACATCATATTGTGAATTCTAAAAAGCAGTTTACCTCTGGGAACTTTCAGTGAGGTGTGCATAACAACCAACTGATGGATGCCTGCCTTTACTGATGGCCTCAAAAAGCTAACCTGAGTTTGTCCTAATGGCACCACGGTCTGATGAATACATATCCAATAATAGAATGTGGGTTTATGTGTGTGTGTGTGTGTGTGTGTGTGTGTTTCTGTGAGATCACATGGCTCATGAGAAATCCTCCATAGGGATAGGTTCCAGCAGATTGGGCTGCCGTTAGGGAAAGCGCCACCACATCCAAGAATTTAGTTCTGAGCCTTGATTTCCTCTCTGGGCTTGCGGTGGTGTTTGTTTTTCCTAAACATTGTTTACTTTCTGGGGTGTGTGTGTGTGTGTGTGTGTGTGTGTGTGTGTGTGTGTGTGTGTGTGTGTGTGTGTCCACATTTGTGTTTATATTAGTTTTTCATAGATCTGACACTAAAACCGGGTGCCTGGCAGTAATAAAAATTAAATCCCCGTCGGCTTCCATTCCATGAAAAATAGATTATCCCCACAGTGGCTAAATGACACGGTTTGTGACAGGTCTTTTTATTTCAGGTAATGTTTGCAATGACACAACTGACAGTGCCTGCCTACTATAAACAGTATGAATACCAAGGCCAATACTACTACATAATTCATTACATACACCACAGTAATTAATACAATTCAACATCATACTATTTCATATCATGTAATGAGTCAAGTCGAAGATGTCAACCAATCAGTTAAAGCCAATTACGCTGAGGTCAGAAGGCCATGTGAGGTCATTTTATGTATGCGGCTGCCAAGCAAGTCGTGCCCAGCTCTGTGTATTCACTTTTTCAAATATTTGTTTTTCAAAGACTAGCCTCCTTCCCTCCACTTAATGTGACTTTCTTCTTTGGCCTCATCAGCAAATATGAAAAAAATCAGCCCCGCTGGGTATGAAGTAGGTCAAACTGTTAGTAGTTAATTTGGGCTTGGCTCAGATGGGCTTGAAACAGCACTTATTTTTCTGTTCACTTAACTCCCTCTCTCTGGATAATAGATGATGCTGTCCAAAGCCCTTAATCTTATAACTTTGCAATATTCAAAACTTACATTTTTTGAAAACCATAATTTCATGCTCTTGGTTAATGTGAAGAGCAATTATTTGTACTGTGTTGTATGATAAAAACACTTTATTCTCTGCGTCATTAACTCTAGATGGTGCTATCTGGGATATAAAATGGTGTGTCAGACACTGAGGGCTTCCAGTGTTGTCACTGCCATTACATATTCATTGTTGATGTTGTTTCCAACCAGTCCTGCTGTGTGTGCAGCACATGTCACTCACTTGTCATGGCATTTCAGACTCAATATCCAATCACCTCCACTTCAATCATATCTTCTTGTCTGACACTCTTCCAACTTCATACAGTATGTGTGAATTTGAAATGCACGATAAGGGAGAGTCCAGTGTCTTGGACTAGCTCTATGCAAATGTTAAAGAACAAGTTAAATAGGTTTTTAAAAAGCTTACAACCACCCAGTCCACACTCGTGCTGCTGACCTCTCTGCCTCCCTCGCTGATAACACTATGGCTTATTACAGGACTTTGCACTCCATCAATATGGCAGACTGATATAGCAAAAGAAGATTAGAAGAACATTATGCATGTGTATTTCAAAGTCAAACATGCCACCTTAAACAGAAAACACATTAAGCAACATGTCCTCAAAATGTCCTTTAATTAAAACTTTAAGGTGCTAATTTTTGCTTTTACCCAACAGTCTGCACATGTTTACTTTAACTGCAATTTTAATCTGTGTTATCTGTACCCCAACTGCAAATTGTTACTGTTGTGTTTTAGCTAGATGGGGCTGCACATTTAAACATTTTGGACCCAAAAGATGTTTTGTGAATGATTCTTTGTAACAGTAAAGAATGCCTACTGCCTAACTTCCAACGATCAAGTTGGGTGATCACACAACACTGAGTTTAGTTTTCTTTTCTTTTTTTAAATCAAGCCCTTAAAACTCCTCTGTTATTTACTCGAGTTAAATAAGGCACTCTAATTAAAATGGGTTACATGATATATGGTTGTAAAGGTAATTGCAGTCAGTTCAGTAAAACTAATTTTATTTCAGAGCAAAGATTACTTGCTTCCTAAATACAATTTTAATTGGACATTCATACATATGGCACTGTAGCTGCCATCTATATCTTTCAGTCATTCACAGAAAAGTCTGAAAATGCATAAGCTAATATAGTTCAAGTTTTGTAGCCCTGTCCCCTTTTTTCTCCAAAACACATTTCTTGATAAAATATGAAAAATAGAATCACTGTGAGTCACAAAAATTCAAAGTCTCACAGGTGACAGCCTTTGAGGTGATAGATTATCTCACTCAAAGATGATTCAGAGATAAAAGACTAGAACCTGAGCCTGAGGCTATATGAATAAAAATAAAAAATATTATATTTTAAGAGTTTGACCAAATATACTATTTCTCACAGTCACTTTGGGTTTTCTACTGTTATTGGTTGACTGCCAGTTTATGTAACACTACTTGGATTGTCTAACATTGCTATGCGTTAAATTAGAATAATTAAATAATTATTTAAACAAGCCTCACTGGCCAATTTGATGTTTTTCTACTGATTATGTAACCATAAGGCTGAATGTAGAAAACTGTGTTTTTAAGCGTTGACACAATTTAACCCTTACACAGACAGACACATTTTTTATGCCACCTGACATTTAGTAAACTTAAGATAACATAATAATAATAATAATAATAATATATTTTGGAGTATTTGCTTTGCACTATCCCATTAAAAAATAACCAAACATTTCATTTATTTTTGTTCCTACTGTAACTATATATTAATACGAAGGGAGAACAACACAGTATGTGTTCATCAATTAATACACATACAATGGCCATGGTAAATTTTCACACAATATGCAGTAAAAACTGTTGTACCAGGTAGTGTTTTCAGTATCACCCATATGGATCATGGAGATATGCAGCACGCACAATAAAGATTGAATCAGCTCTGTCAGTTACTTTAAAGTCTGAACAGTATTGATGTGATTTATGAGATCCTAAGTTAATACAGGCAACAGGAATGCCACACAGATGGGCTGTAACTTAGACACTAAGTGGCATATATTGGTTTTAATAGACTGAGAACTGTCAAATACTTTGATTTAGAGCCTTTTACTGCTACTGGTCTCAGGTGTTGCTTTGCTCACAGTCAACATTACTGGGGATGAATTAGACCTTAATTTCTGTGTTTTACAGTGACATCAAGGATAATGTGTAAAAACATCTATCTGGTGAGGGAGAAGAGGTAAAGTATTTCCTCTCCTTATTTTCTATATTGGAACACCCTGCGTGTATTATCATGCTTATACCATGGCTACATACCAACAGAAAAATGGGAAGCAGCCTATGGTAAGATTAGTTTAACCAGTGAATTAACTGGTAACATAGAGTCACACGTAAGTGACATGTTGCTATGGTTACTGATTTAGAGCAGTAGTTAAACAGAAAAATGTTCATGTTCCAACATTATTCTAACAGAGACCTGGCAACCAGTCAGAAAGGAGTATTTTCTGTCGTCATGGTACACTGAGCAAGCAACGTATAATAGTTCTTCAATAAATACCACCTTACTTAAAATGTAAAATAGGTTATGTTTTGATGCTGTAGTTTGTGGTGTTTTATTTGACTACAGTATATTAAAGGGTATTTCTAACATTTTGTCAACCTCATTTACATATATGGAAGAAAAATATGAGAAACACTAATATTAGGCTTATAGGTTTTAATAAGTGTTACTAAATTGTTTGCTAATGCTTTATAGATCAATTGTAAGGCATTGCAGTCAAGACATTAGCAGTCATCAGTAAAGGGTAATCAAGCACCCGATCCACAATTATATACTGTATGTTAATACTAATAATATATTAATTAATAAAGGGTAACAAACATCAAGTCTTTATGAATGTGTTTGTCAACAATGATAACACCCATGAGTGGAAGCTGGTGTATAAACAGATAATGGATGACAATTTAGTTAGACACAGTTGTAATAATATAAAATATGTCTCGATAGGAGAAGTTGTTATTGCTGCCAAATACGATACATTATTAAACACAAAAACTTGTCCTTATAAATAGCAGCGTATAGTCTACATTATAGTTTGACTATTTGGGGAGTTAAAGTTAAAGTTAAAGCGTCCTGCTGGAGGAGGATAAACACCATCCACAAAATGGCAGTTCAAAATCAATTTTAAGTTTAATTTTCATCTGTACTAAGAATCCATGCGATTGAATTCTTGTAGCACCGTACTTTAACACTAATTTTATTTATAACACTACATGTCCTAGTTAAAAATGTACAAAATATAAAAGATGACATATGGTATGGAGTGTGGACACAAAGTCAAAGACACAATGCCCTGAATAAGGCAAGTAATATTTCCTATAGGGGGTGGGGGTGGGGGGGGGTTGTCTTGTTTTTGCATTGTTTGTACACTGTACAGAGATTTCTATTTTCTTCTCACTCGGACTGTGTACATGTTTGCACACACAGTTCTTTCTGTTTTGTTAATTAACTTCACATTGTGGCTGGATCTTCTCACAACACTGTACTGTAGTGTAGACCTTCATCACACCCACACAGACACACACACAAAAAGTCTTTGTCTAGACCATGTTTGCTCATACGCAGTATAAAATACCACAGTAACTTTTGTCCTGATCTGTCATCCCCTCTCATAAATGCCCCAGTCCTATAAAGGGGTGCAGAGCAGAGGCACGAGAGAGAAAAATGAACTCCATCAGGAAGCTGGATAAAATTTCTCTGACACATACAACCTTGGTCCAGTAAGAATATCTCTGTATCCTGCCGACATGTGATCTTCTGAATCTATTCGGGACAGCTTGTCTCACTGAACTCTAAACAAGTCCTTTCAAGCTGCATCATTCATCAATTTCAGCCCTGTTTGTGGGCTACAGATGATACCCCACAGGCTCAATAGCTGGCAGACATTTAACAATACGTTACACAGGCATTCTCAGACAACCCACACTTAAGGCTTTTTCTAATCCAATGCTTCAGGTGTTGACAACACGCTTTGCTTAAGGCGTCGAGCAAAGCTGATCACATACTATTGTTACCATGACAGCACTTAATCAACATCTATCGCAGGTGAGCTTTTGCAGTCATTACCGTTCCTGGCTAGTGAGTATCTAACTCCACCGGCGACAGCACACGTTTTGGGTTTTTTTTAGGCTAAATCTGTCTTTGTTTGTGATGATGGTACAGTACCGCCTAAGCACTTTCTGCTGATGGAGAGGTTCAGCAGATAAATGATGAAAGGGATTTTCTGAGAACCGCTGTTATGGCTCTTTGAACTATTTTTACTGCCTTATTTTCCATGATTGCTGGAAGGTCCAACTCTTCTAAGACAACCTTTCTGCACAGGCTTACGAAAATTGTGAGGCTTGTTTACTTTTGGATGTCGATGTAGTACGATGTAGTAATTGAAGGGCTGAATTAGGTGTCCCACTGTTTTCTGATTCTCTGCTGTAAAGCATATTTTCCCTGAAACCCTTTTCTCCAAGGCATACTAAATTATTCTGATGAATGGTTCCAGTTTTATGAACAAAATTACTTTAACAAAAACTAAAGAGGCAGCATGTGAAACAATGATTTGATGAGTAACCTGCTGTTTACCTACCTTTGGAATATCACAGCTTATGAAAATTCAGTGTCCATGAGATCCCAGATAGAAGTAATGTGTAATTTTCAGGATTTCTGAAACATGTTATCAGTTCAAAATCATGTTTATAAGCAATTCTCATAAATTAGGAAAAGTCATTAATGAGTGATAAAACTATGTTGAGTATGTTTTTTGAGTTGTAACATTGGGGTTCATTTAGCTGGTATTCCAGTTTTCCATCTACATTTACAAAATCTTCTATCTAGTGCCTCATTGAACTAACCAGCAAGCAGGGTTTTGACATATTTTATGCGCGCTATAAAACAATTTAAAAAAGCATCTTCATGTATTTCATTTGCAGTCCAAATTGAATTTGTTATTTAGACCACTTTCACAGTCTTAATGGAGTAGCATACTGTATGAGGGCATGGAAAAGATCAGAAATATTATCCATCATCCAACTCAAGAATGTGCTTTTGACATAGCTAAAACAGTATAAATGCCATCTACTACAGTGTCATGCACAGGATCAACACCAGCAGAGACAAGAGAGGAGGCTAGGCTAGTATTTTCTTTAATGAATGAGGCCTGTAACATCGATGACTGTTGACCTGGACCCTGTGGTTAAGCTCTTAAGCTGAGGTCAATATTTCCATTTCCCTTTAACATTCTAACATGATATATTCTGTTTTAGAGGTGTGAGTGTTGTATTCTGTTTTAGAGGTGTGTAAACTCGTTATCTTTGCTAGAAATGCACCAGTGTCAATATTAAGTGAAATGTGAGGCATTTTCAACTGTGTGGAATCTGATCTGTGCAAGTTCACCTTCTGTGATAATATTCAGAACAATTTAATTTGTGTGTATATTCACATCTGGGAGTTGAGGATACAAACTGTATAAATATCTTCTTCAAAATATAACCTTGTAAAAAAAAGTGGTGTGTGTGTGTGTGTGTGTGTGTGTGTGTGTGTGTGTGTGTGTGGATAACAGAAGAAGAAGAAGAAGCCACGTAAGCTCTCTTCTCTCCTTCACCACTATCCCGCATCAAACTCAAGGCTGGATTTTTTGAATTGGCTTGATCAGTAATGCAGCCATCTGTCATTTTGGCAGGTACAGAACAGGACTCATGAGTGCAGCACTCAAAAGGAATCTGTGGTTGTTTTATGAAACACGTCATAGCACCTGTAAGACTTGCCACATAGGATAAAAATAATCACATGGCCTTGAGAACATCCTCCAGTTTTTTTTCACACCACAGCAATACCATGAAAACATGTGGTTTGTGTGTGAAAAGAGGAAATGGAGACAATTTTGTTGAAGAGATCAAATGACTTTAATCTTTAGCCTGCAGAGAGCTAGGCTAACTAAAAGATGACATTTAATTCTTCACTGATACAAATGTAATGTTTATTTAACCTTTGTAAGTGCCTCAGTTCAAATTTAAGTACAGTGCAAGTCATTTTCTTAACTCAAGTGAAAAAAACTGTTATATTACAAAGGCTTTTTTCTAGTTTAATTCCAGTGTTTCAATAATGCTAGATTCATCATATTAGAGACAATATCTTGGGTCCTCTGACACTTTTTCTTTAGTTGAAAACATGACTTCACTTCACTGTAGTGTTCCTTTTAGCCGGTGAGGTTATTTGCTGTAAATGTCACCTGGGACGCTGAGTGACAAAATAATGACAACCTTTTTTTGAGGCAGAGCAATTTCCCAGAATTGAATGAGCAGGATGTGTGCAGAGTGAACAATATGTGCGCTCGCCTCCCGATTGGTCTCTGTCAATACCATTCTGACATCTCTCCAAGAATGTGTTCAGACAAATGGATTGGACGTCTCACAAACAGACGCTGAGAGGCAAAATAAAGATTTAAACACATACATGCGTTGTCCACCGGCCTCTGTTTATTTTGAAACTCCCTTTGGATGAATGCAGTTAGAGGCACAAAATTGATCACATTAAGGCAATGTCAAAATATGTTGAACCGAGATTCTAAGAAATGCATTTCGGCTGGAGTATACTGTAAATGCAGCATAAATCTAACTGAGCGCTTTCTCATACCTACACACTCAGAAAATATTAGTTAATTAAAGTGTCAATGAACCGGGTGGGTTGTGTGACATAAAAATCCATTCATTCCATTAACATAGTAACTGTATCTATTTGCATGTCAAATGTCAAAGAGAGTATTGAGCTGTGATGTGACAAATACATGTCTCATTTATTCTTGCTATGTGACACTTTAACCCATGTAAAGCAGATAGTTTGAGTCACTGGAGCTCAATCACTGAAGGTCATTACTTTTAAATGTGAACCAAAATTATGTATTTTTTCATTCTGTTTTCATCTGTTTGCACCATTTTTTACATGTCTTATTTTTAGAAGTGTAATCTATCTATCTGTCTTGTATAAATGACATCCCGTGTTTGGGCGTGTTTGTACATCTCTGGTGTTAATTAAATGATATATTGGATTTGAAAATGAATTTAAAAAGTGACACCCTGGATTTTAAGAAATGTGTAAAATGTTACAAAATGATTACTGGTTTGAACAGAGAACATATCACCAGATGTCTCTGTAGTTATTAGCAGTCTTAAGTAAAACCAACATAACTGTAACACACAGTAAATGCACATATGTAAAGACACCTAACCTTCATATTTACCAGTCTGCTCCAGGGAAGGTTATAGATTTACATTACAGTAGTTAAAACTATTGTGGTACAAGTTTAGTGACTGGTAGAAGAAGTATTCATATCCTTTACTTAAAGGAAATAAAACAGTGTAAAAATACTCGCAGGTAAAGGTAGATAGTATATCTGTCCTTGTAATAAAAAATATATAATGGTTGCTGATTTGAAATTGGCTAAATGTAAAGGATATTAGTACTACTAAATCATAAAAAAAAGTATTATGGGACTTTGTAAGTTTTTCTTTTTAGCCCAGAATCCATGAAAACTCTCCTCATGTGTTCTTTTTTTTTTTTTTAAAAGATTGATCTTTAGTAATACATTTCAGGTAACATTTTCCCCATTTTCCCAGGACTGATACATGGCATTTTGAAATGAAGCTCCTGAAATGTTAAGTGTGGCTAGCCTATGTGTTACTCCTACACTGTCAGATCCGGCAGTGGTAGATGAGGTTCTCCTATCAGAGTCTCAGAGCAGCACTGGGAACGACTGACACAAAAGCAGGGAGTCATAAAACATTCAACATCATTCAAAGTATTCTCTCCGATGCATGCTTAGACAATGTGACATTGAAAACAACAAGAGAATGTCGGTCCAGGAAGCATATTTCAGGAAACCCTTTTTTTTTTGAGAATAATGAAATGTGGAAGGGGGAAAAAAAACGTGTGAGGAAAAAATGGTTCAGCTTCAGCTTCTACTGTCACCCATTGTCTGGTAAAGAGGTATATCAAACGGCATATTCGCATTCTCAAGTTGGTTCCAATAAAG
Organism: Maccullochella peelii; assembly: GCA_002120245.1. Classification (NCBI taxonomy): domain Eukaryota; kingdom Metazoa; phylum Chordata; class Actinopteri; order Centrarchiformes; family Percichthyidae; genus Maccullochella; species Maccullochella peelii. The sequence continues at coordinate 45,417 of LKNJ01001425.1, forward strand.
TCATAATATTATTCTTTGTCAGGCATACAAGATTTTGAATTAATAGGATACCATTTAATGAGGGAAAAGAATGAAGATGCTGTTTTTATACTGAATCCTTACTGAGCAAATCACACCTTAGTTAGACGTGATTAGATACCTAAATCTTTCTTTGAGCTTTCTTTACATTTACATTCAAAGTGGTGAACAAAATGTATTCCTTGTGCAAATGCATCTCTCTCAGACTTAAAGCCCACATGAAAATGTGTCATTCGTGGAGTTCATTTCTCTTCCTTATTCTATTGTTTTATGAGGTCTTTAAAATGTAAGTGCTCCTTTGTCTTCCTCCTCACCTTTTAGAGCACACAGCTGTGAGGCAATTCTGTGAGAGGAAAATAAAAATCAGGTTACCATGTGTTGAGCTGTTTAAGCGCTAAGCAGCGGGTTTGATGAATTACAAGTCAGTTAGTCCATTTTGCTGACAGAATGCAAATTTATTTATGACCCTGAGACTGGGAGAAAATGAAATCATCATATATTTCCAAACACTCACGCAGTGTTTTAGATTAGGGGAATCTATTTGGGATGGAAACACATTCTATGAATAAATTGCTTGAATTTCCTTTCAAAAAAAAACTCTTGAACCGCCACACTCATTGCCTGGACTTCTTTCAACAATCAAGCTCTTGAACTTACAAAGAATATGAAGAATCTGCATGAAAGAAAATCTTAATCTAAGGCTACGGCTGGATAGCATTTCTTCCTCCAAGTCAGGAGAGCTGTACTTTGAATCAAACATGTAAAATCATCTTTAATTTTTAGAGTGTCTGCTTTTGATTTATAGTCGTGGAATAAAATGCTGCCCATTTCATATGATTTGGTGGTTATCCCATTTTACATTTTTATCAAATCACATTCTCAGGCCATATCTGTAAAATTGAGAAATCATCAGAGCTGAAGTAGTGGGATATTGGAAGTTCAGCTTCATCAGCAGTCTGTGCTGCTGAAATGAGAGGCCTTCAGTGGGCTCCTTCGCCCCCCCCCCCCAACTTTCTTCCTCTCTTTTTAAACTCTCCATCTCTCACTCTCATTTGGTTTTGCTCCTCACTCAACTGCACAAGCTGTGGTGAGATCACACTATGGCTATTTTATCTCCACTTGTGTGACATAATGTAATTAAACAAAGTCACAGCTTTGCATAGCATATCCAGATCCTAACATTTTACAAGTGCATTGAGAGCGACAGACACAATGATCTGAAGTAAAAGTCCATGTGTGTTACTAATGTAGTGATGATAATGGCTTTTACAGTAGGCTACTTATAGATAACACATGCTTTAATATCTGTTTCATGAATCCTGTTTGTGGGATATATATATACTCAGTGTCATATCACAGAGAGATGGAAGATGTGGGTCCCCTATCCATTATAATCTATAATAAACATTAGAGGAGCCACTGGAGATGCTATGATGTTAAAGTAATACTCTTCCAACATTACAGGGATTTCGTTGGCTCCTAATTAATTTTACTAACCCCATATCGATAATATTTAATTAAATTGATACACTATTGATCATCATACAGTCATTTTGCATTGTAATTAATGGCTAAAATGCTGTGGCATGCAAATCTGAACCTCAATTTCATTCTCATTGGACTGCATCCTCATAAGTGGTTTGCAATTTAATATGCAATCCGCTGATGGCTTATTAAGATCTTTACAGTCATTTAATCTGAGACTGTGGTCAATTATATCTCTCTGGAGTAGCATTGCAGTTTAATTTGATATAAACAAAACAATAGGCTGTGAAGCTGTGGTCATGATGGAAGTTGATACACCCACTCTCTCTCTCTGTGTGTCTCTCTCTCTCTCTCCACAAGTCTGTGCTGGAATGCAGACAGTCAGAGCCTGCACTGCATCCTCCTCAAGGGACAGTCTGTGTTGTTTGTAAACAATAAATAATATTAATTTCATGCTGGACACCTTCGTGGGATCGATGCTTATCGACCAGGCGAATCAGTTGTCTTTATAGGCTGCATATGTCGCGAGTGTAATTGCGCAGTTTATGGAAGGACCCAGGAACAACAAACACAGTAACAATCTGTAACATACAAATGAGCCTCATGTTTTCTTAATACTAATCAGTCACTGAGTCCGGTCTCTTCGGATCATAGCTGCTGTGAATAATTTAAGATGATACAAGAGAAATGGTGGTTCTGTCTTGGGTTTGTGATTGATTGCAGGAGAACAACCTGCCTCAAGTCTCAGGATATTGTAACTCAAGCCAATGACGGAGAGAGAAATTAATTACAACACCACAAATCGATGAACAACTGAATGCGTCAACTCCCCAAAGAACTGTGATTGTTCATTGTAGTCTGATTGAGGGAGCAAAGGGGGCAAGAAGCTGGACCCAGAGGAATCAGTGGAAGAAAAGCTTGTGGGAAAGGTTGTGCCCTGCTTTGACTCAGCAAACACATTGCAGCAAGAAAACACACTCTAATAATTCCTTTAAAAAGAGCTGAAGATAAACTCCCTCCCTGTAAGAGGATAATATAACTAGCTGTGCATTTAAATACATACACATGTTCTTAGATCCTCATTTGAAATGCATGTAGCTTGGGTGCTTTTTCAGAAAAAAAAGGCACATACTGTGACTGGAAAAGACACACTCCAGCTTGCACTGCCTGATAGGACACAGAGCAGATTAGCAGAATAAGAGAGATCATTACAAGCAACCTCACAAGTGACCAAGGCTGAGTCATTCTCTTGCGTTTAGCTGCTTTGTGTCCGCCTTTTCCTTACCCCCTCACATTCACAGTGCCCATCAGGATTGGATCGTAAAACTATATGGCTGTGGGGTTGTGCATTTCTGCATGTATGCATGTACATGCGTGTGTCGGCGCTTTGAACTGTCATTCTGAATGTGACTATGACCTTTAGCAAGGGATGCTGGATGGAGCGAGAAGGCTTAATGAGTTTGTATAATAGCTGAGCTCTATCTGAGGAATCATCCATCTACATGAGCCCCATAATTAGCTGGTAAGACAGTGGTCCAGTTCTGTGCTTCCACTTATTATTCTGCTGACTAGTATGTGGGAGTGGAGAAATGGATAAACAAAGACACAAAACCCCCCTCTGAAGTGTATATTAATAATCTGCTGTCGATTCTGGCAGCATTGTAAAAAGGCATGGCTGAACAGTCTGAAAATCACTCCACTGACACCCCCAGAAAATGAGGAAAAGCTATCTGGAACATAAGTCACATCCTGGTCTGAGTTTGCTGACAGGTGTACACTCTCAAGGGAGCGCTAATCCTCATGCTTCTTCATCTGTGTTTGGCCATCACTGATGTACTGCAGCAGACACACACACAACCTCAAGACAAAGCAGAGGCACATTTAACTGAAACTCAATGACATGCAGATGTGATCTGTGTGGATTTGCATGCAAAGCAGCGATCTGATTCCTATCATACAGGACTGAATGTCATATTCATCATTTTCATGTGAGGCAGAAGATATGAAAAGCACACTTGCAAGGATACGGATGAAATAATTTCCATTCTGTCGTGCATTGCCAATATGTGGTTAGTTATGCTTATTCAAGATATGTAAATGTTTGCCAAAAAAAAAAAAAAAGGATATAACAGCAGGGCGCGCTGAGGACGTTCCATTCCCAGCGAGCACGCAGGATCCGCTCCTGGTTTTGCTGCTCCGCTCATAGCAGCGTACACCTTCCCTGACTCTCAACACTCCAGCATTGCTGTGCAAGCAGATGTTCCCTCTCTGATGCCAATTCTTACAGTTTTCACATTTGGAGAAGGTATTCTTTCGCGCGAAAGGCTGCAAAGTGCAAAGAAACAACATAAACTGCCTCCCTCCTCGGCTCAGTGAGAGAGGGAGAGTTGTGGACGGATAGCGGCTTTGGAGAAATACAGTACAGTGAACCGGCGGCGAGCAAGGAAGCAGTTCATTTACCACACCTGTGATGCGTTGTTCTGAGCAACGAAGACGCACGACCGGGATGCTGATGGCCACGCTACGGCAGGAGGATATGTGTTGAGGAAACGACTTGGGCGTTGTGAAAAAGACGTTAAGTGCTACAGAGGACACTCTCCGGACCTTAAAAAGCCCAGTGTTTCTTCTCTGCTCCCTGCCTTTTGAAACTTAGGTGATAAAAACACGAAGATGCCCTTACTTCTGGGCCCCTTTGTCCGCTGTAGGTTCAGCGCTACGCTCCTTGTGCTCTGGCTCGTCTTCGCTGGCTTCACCTGCACTGGTGAGTTTCAGTGTATCATTCGTGCTTTTGGTTAATTATACTGTTAAATATTTGTGTCGGGAAGAGCACAGTAAGTACATACAAAAATGCTGCACGTGACAAGTTTGCTGGCGTTTTTGTTTGCAGAAAATGTAGCCGCGCGTGACAGAGCACGTTGTTGGCAGTCCTTATTGTCCTATAATTTGCTAGCACTAACACTCATCAATTAGCCTGCACGTCCAAGGTTACATGTGTGCGAGTATGCTGCTTCAAACATGTCTAGGCTACCAAGGTTAAAACTTGACACAAATGTCAGCTATTATTGTCCAGCTTTCTTTTGTTGCTGATATATCACCGTGAAGTCTGTAGCATGTATTTTATCCGTAGGCTAGTGTCGTGTCTGTCAGGGAAGTTCGGGCTACACCTGAAAGGAGCAAACCTGCACTTTAAGACATGTTTTAACAGACGGACCCGACGTGAACAATAAAAATGTAGTGCTCAGTAATGTTGGGCTCCTTTCATACGGCCACATAAACAACCGTAACTGCATTTTTGCCACTCTAATTCCATTATAAGCAGAACATCACCTCGCTAATCATTTTGTTATTAAATCTTTGAGCTATGTGGCTATAGAGCGGGCTGGGCAAACCGTATATTCAGAGCCCGTATTCATCTATCTAACCGGGTGCTCTGCTGGCTGCAAACAGGATCATTCAACTCCACGTTTCTCTCCGGCCAGGACTCATTCCTGCTGCATTTGCAGTATGGTGACAGTTTTACGGAGTTGGTAGACGACCTACTCGCACTGATGAGTTACATTTTATGATGTAGCCTCTTGGCCAGACACTCCCGATTGCATGCAAATGTGCTTTGATGTACAAAACAATCACCAACAGTGGGTTGAGCTGAAGTAGCCTATTCTGACTGGAGATAAGTTTCCCTCAGCAGCTACAAATAACAAATTTGTGAGAGAGCCTATGATGTATGTGTATGATTCCCTTTCTACTTAATTAGATTTAAAAAAAAAATATCAAATGTCCTCATTCTAATAATAGTATTTAACAACAATACTTGTGCAGTGACATTTTAATTTTTATGACAATCCAACAGAACAAACAAAGTGCTGGCCACTGACCCTTAATATTACAGGTCACTGCATAGTGCACAGTCAAGCCAGTCGAATCACTGATCTGATCAATGCAATCAATTGCTCTGTTGCCCATAATGCACCATTTCACCATGCAGCCCTTTGACTATTTTAACACATTTTCCCTGATGCTAAATATCATCCTTACAATGCCACACAGCTGGAAGCTGCGGGTGATGAGTATCCACAAGATGAGGATTTTGCACATCATTTCCCTTGTGCTTGTTTCCAAACTGTTAACCTTGCTTTGGACAGAAGGCAAACATGTTAAAGTTGGTGTAATTGTGTCTCTTGCTTCAGGACACTGAGATGATGAATTAAGAGGGCTTTTCTCTTGAATTAATTAGTGTATAATTATGAATATATTAGGATTAAATAAACAGTCATGCTCCAGGGACCTCATATATCAAGCTAAGTAAGTAGCAGTGCGGTGGTATTTACAAGTCATTTTATGATGCATGTTGAAAGAGATGTATTTTGATTGGGTTGCTGGGTTATATGGGTATAGTGGTGATTCAGTGGTTGGGCACTGTTGCCTCACAGCAAGAAGTTTCTCTGTGCCTCGGTTCTGTGTGGAGCTTGCATGATCTTCCCGTGTTCATATGAGTGTCCTTCGGGTGCTCTGGTTTCCTCCCACAGTCCAAAGACTAAATTCCCATAGGTGTGATACTGTTTGTCTGTTGCTTTGTTCGCTCTGTGATAGACTGGAGCTCTGTCCGGGGTGTTTCCCTGCCTTTCACTCAGTGCATGCTGGGATAGGCTCCCAACCCTTTTGTGACCCTGAATAGCAATGAGCCAGTTCATAAAATAGATGGCTACAGGGGAATAGGTAAAATGTGTTTTATTCTTTTCTGTCTTCTGTATCACATTTGTGGACAGACCCCTCTCCCTGTTTCAGTATGTCAATCTCTATCATATATTAGGTCAGTCCAAGCATCCTTATAAGCTCCCATCACAGCTTACAGGCTACTTTTATAGGACAACGTGAGTTCCAGAAATGGATCGGAAGGTAATTTGGTAGCCAATTCTTTCTACATCAGAGCTGGGACAGTCTCTGCTGAGATCAGTCGAGCTATCCTCTGTAGAGAGGCAAGTTGCTGACTCTGCATCTGTCTGTATCAAAAGCCAACTTGTCTTTTTTGCAGGGAAACATAACTCAGTCAGTAATAAAGGTAGGCCTGTCAATCTAGATTTGAGCTAGCCGAGCACTTTCCCTTTCACTGTGTTGTGAGTGATCTGACGGGCCGGACAGAGGGGGGGTATGCTTTCAGCCTTAGGAACAGTGAACTGTACTGCTTTGTCTGTGTGTTCTGCGTACCACTTGATGTTTTCAGCATGCAAAGTGTGTGTGTGTGTGTGTGTGTGTGTGTGTGTGTGTGTGTGTGTGTGTGTGTGTGTGTGTGTGTGTGTGTGTGAGAGAGAGGGTGTTTCCATAAGGATTTGCGCACATGCATTTCTACTGCGTGTGTTAGGTGTATGTCTGCAGATTACTTCAACTCCTGTTGCATATGTTGTTTGCCATTTATTTGAACTTTCCTGTTAGTCTGTTGCCTGTTGTTAGTCCCTTGTTACTTCCTCAAGAAAAGATAATCAATCCATGCAGAGAGAATAAAAATCCTGGATTTTTCTTTGTTTTTCCCGCTGCCCAAAGAGCGTTGCCAGGCGATTGTTGTCTGGTTCAGCAAGGGAGCATGGGATTTGGTATTAGACACCTTCCTACTTGTGTGAACAGTCACCTCAGAGCAATTTCCACGGGGTGTACACCTTGTGATGATGCAAGGAGATGGCCATTAAATGACAACAAGAAGAAATGTATTGCGTAATACAGTAATTTGCGAGTTCCCATTTCTTAGTACAGTAATATAAGGGATTCTTTTGCCAGACATCTCATAATTCTAATGTGAATAATCCTGGAGTTGTCTTTCTCGCAGCCAGTTTTGTCTCTCCTCATTGACTCACTAAAGAATGCGATAAGGAGAGCGAAAGCTGAAATTAACATAATTTATTGGGGGAAATTGCCTTCTGGTCAAAGGAATTTAAAACCACTTCGTTTCTGTCCCATAGCTAATGCATGGCAAATGATCATCGCCAAGTATTTGCAGGGATATGGTCTTTCACAGGGAAGTGATCATTTACTACCAGAAAGAGTTTTTGTTCCCTCTAGTCATAGGAGATGTATTCAAATGACACAGACAACGGGACGACTTGTGCACTGGGGGAGGGAAATTTCATATAAAATTATTTATTTTCTCGACTGCTGAAACTTACCCAATAAATTAGCCTGATGTACAAGGAGGCAATTACACTTTAGAAAAAAAATAACTTGCTCCTTACAGAATTTGAATTGGACAATACCACAATGAAAAAGAGAGTTGGAATTGCTTATTTGCAGGATAGAGCTGATCAAATGTATTGCGTTATTCAATTCACTTTCCATCATGTTAATTTGTCTGAAAGAAAGAATACAGATGAATTAGATGGATCTTCTCCCTGTCTTAAGTCTTGCAAAATGTAATTTCTTCAGTTTGAGTAACTGTGATTAATGGAGGCAGAGATAATAGTTCAGAATAAATGAATAAAAGGTAAACAGTGCAACACAGGTCAGCTTTAAACAATGGAGGAGCACGCTCCATGTGGTGACAAATGCTTAGGCGCCTTATCTTTCAGAAGGCTATGTCCCTGCGCTTATCATTTGCAAACGGCAATCTTGAGGAGTAAAGGAAGGACACAGGCGTTGCCGAGGACACATGGAGGATGAACCTCGCAGAGGGGAGGTGTTATTTTCTGCAGTCTGTGCAGAGGCTCTGCGAAGGCACTACATCTCTGTCAAACTCTGCCCTTTTGTTTCAATTACCCCATTTCTATGATTCAGGTCTATGTGAGAGCGCTTAGGGGTTGAAGTTGGGCTGTTTCCTTCCTGAAATGCGGTGCACCGTCGTCACTATCTGTGCTTTTCTATCTGGGTAGCATAAAATTGACCTTTCACCTCTGATGTAGGGATGAGATTACCCTATGTTTCAATGGGAACCTGTACCTTAATTCATGGAAGGCCATAGTATCTGACATTGTATCAGCAGTTGGGAGATTGCCCTCAATCTCTGCTGTTGTGTTTCTGTTGCTGCTAACCATCCTGCGCCAGCACTCAGCCTCATATATCCAAGGGCCACCAATGAGAAGTCGGGATGATCTTGTTGAGTTGAGCACTGAGTTTTTCCTGCAGGGTTTAATCGAATGTTCTTTCCCTGGGTCATCTCTCTCTCTCTCTCACTCTCACTCTCTCACTCTCATGGAAAGAAAAAACATTTTGTAGTCGTATTTGTAGTTTCCTTCCCCTGTATCTCCTGGCTATGATTTTGCTGACTATTGTTAACCAGAAAACAGATACCTTTTTTTTGTGTTGTAATGTTTGTTTTTAGTATACATGATGTGCTGTCTGGCTGCTCGCTTTGTACAGTGAGAATAGTGGTGTGTTAGATGTTTCCAGATCCTCCCTGTTCTCCAAGTGATCAATACTCTTCTCCAAATGGTTAATTGGCCATCAGTCACTGTCAGAAGAAGCGCTTAGAAACCCAGAGGTGTCTTAGTGCAGCTCATAATAAGAGAGTGTCCAGTCCTCTGGGTCCTCTTCTGGCCTTTACTTCAGGGCAGGTGGTGGCTGGGGAAAGCAGATCTGAATGCAATATGGAGAGCCATAGATTAATAGTTCTTTAGTAAGTCCACCAGGGAGCGATGTGAAAGCCACTTCCACTTCATCATATAGTGGGCTGGATGGAAAGGCTGCAAAGCGTGTGGTGGGAAAGGAACTTGTGAACTCCCAGATTTGATCAGTTTATGGTTGTTATTTTTTTGTTCATTAAAATTTTTTGATTGTTTGTGGCAGTTATACATTTTAACATTTTCTTGAAATATTAAGGAGAAATTCTCATTTGAATTTTCACAAGGCTATTTTTTCAGCAGCTTGTAGTCTAAAGTTACAAGATAATGACACTTTCTCTGCTACTTCAACCTTTACGAGAAAACACACCTCCAACCGAATGTATGGCTCATTGTTATGCTTATCCCTATTTAGCATGGCATGTAAAATACATAATTAGAAATCACCTAAGGCTACCCAGACAGCCCTGCTGGCGCTTGATTGGCAAGGGTATCTGAGAGAGGTCTGGCTCAGCCTGAGCCAGAATTTGTCATCTTGAAGTGATTTTCTTGACAAGACAGGAGGCACAGTGACCTTTCCTAATTATGTGTATGTGTCCAGGCACTGATGCCTTAGGCAAGCAATTCAACTGAGTCAACAGAGCGCTGACTCCCAGAGCACATTCAAGCCCAGACAGCATGTTGTGTGTTGTAAGGTTAGAATATGCTGGGTTTAGCAGAAAGCTTGTTAATAATTCAGTATTGATACAACATTACTAATGTAATTTGCGTCACTTTTTGCTCAGAGATATGTAAAGAAACGAACTGAAAGATCAGGTCAGATCAGGGCGCCTTCTTTTTGTCGCCTTCTTCTTCCACTTGTACCAGAAATCATCACCAAAAATCATTCTGATGTTACGCTATGCAAGTTGATTCCCACAAAACATGAACCATTTATCATCCAGCCTAAATGTGTAGCAGCAAGAGAACAGCCTCTCTGATCTATGTAGGTCCCTCTGTTATTGTTTTTCCCAAACAAACCATTTCCCGATGTGAAATGAGGTCTGAACATTACAGATTCAAAGCTTAAAGCTAAGCAGCAGATTTTCTTGGCAAGGCCATCAGGAACACTAGGCTCATGGAAAACACATTCAAGTCCTTACTCCAATTGAATTAATCATGACAACACAGCTACCAGTGGGGCTAGACACTCCCTTTTTCTACAGCACGCCTTGCACTTGATTATGGCTTCTATGGATTTAAATGTACACTGACAATGCATTCATATTGAATCAAAGTGTGTTTTCACACCTGCAGTTTGTCACCAGTGCTTGAATTTCAAAAGACGAGTACAGAGCAGCTCTGCTCCGGCATTGTTTTTGTTAATAACCCACTGATTTAAAATCCTGCGTTACAGGCAGAATCAATATTGAAGGCTTAGTGATATTAGAGAAATGGACTCGTATGATTTGAAGTAATCAGTTATAGGAAGAATGACACTGACTTCTATCTGAAATGTCGTAGGGCCTGGGGCATTTTGGTCTGCATTATAGACCAATCAGTCTGGTTTGTAGCCAGAGCTAAAACAGGAGTCATAATCATGCTATGTAGTGACTAATGTATTCTAAATTTGATTTTACAGAAAATATTATATGGACTATATATACAAATGCAAGTCACAATATTTTAAAAGTACAGGTACACATCAATGATTACAATAAAACCTCAAAAGTTGTAATCATTTAGATGCCATGCTGTCACAGTCTTGTGAATCGGAGCACTTACCTTTTCTTATGTCCTAGACGTTTGCCATCAAAACATAATAAGCAGAAAAACTAAGAGGTCGGTGGATGAAGACTCAGCCATTTAAAGCAGCCTTTTCCTGTTTGTTCCTGTTTATTTAAACATCTTACGCCATACAACCTTCGTAAACATGTTCTCTTCCTTCTTCTGTTTTTCAGTGGGCTACATTTGTTCAAGTATTGGACTACTGTAAGCACTATTTACTGTCTTACTAGATACCCATATTGGATTTGTTCGGTTAAAAGTTGGCAGGCAACTTGATCCAATATGTACCATTCTCTTGGAGAGAACATCTTGCCATAATCCACTTTAAAAATTGACAGTGGTGAATGTTTAATCAAGCCTCGGGCAGTAACTTGCGAACCAACTGTTGGAATGAAAAAAATTGTTTTAATGAAGTCCTTCTCTGTGAATTGCTAGTATGCCCAGTTTTCTAGCGGCTACCTGTGATTATGTGATGCTATAGCAATGTAGCAACATTGTCTGATAAATCAACACTGGTTTTACTAACCAAACACTATATTAAGATCTTATTTATATATGGAAAAGAAATCAATGGGGGGGGGGGGGGG
>LKNJ01001425.1:56830-97049 GCA_002120245.1 Maccullochella peelii
CAAAAATGGAAAAAACCCCACAAAAAACCTGCAGGCTAGTTCAGGCAGTCAACTCGAGTAAACAAGAAAACAAACAGAACAGTGCCGTCCACTCCCACCGATGTCTGTCTTTGCACTGTCTTTACAGTGTATTTGTTAATGTACAGTAAGTATTGTGTGTATAGTACAGATCCACTTACTAGCTTTTTCCAGAACTTTCAACTGCATCTCAAGGTCTTCAACAGCTGATGGAGATGGCTCAGTTGTTGTTTGACATTCTGTCACATTCTAACAGCTGGTCTTATTTGTGTGGGTGCTTGTAACCTTGTCTCTATGTCTCTCAAAGGTGGCCTTTGCCTCTGCATGTGAATATTTAATATATTTGGGTGTGTAACTTCCAACATACAAGGTTGTAACTGTCAGCATACAGGCGGATCTTGTGGTGATAGCAGATACAAAGCTCATTGCTCATTAGGAAAGACATTCACTTGTTCACATACAAACTTTGTGTCTCATTTATTTTTAATTAAACAGCTTCAGTCATGTACACAGTATGTTGATATACCTTTCATTAGTTCACAACAGGTCTTGGGTTAAGTATGTGGGTGCAGTCAATTGACGGATATATACTGACATCAGCATGAAATTTGGTGTGGGTGGATAGAAGATATATTGCAGTTCTTGTTAGTGTTCAAGCCTCCTGTGTCAAAAAGACAGTATGATGTCACCATACTGCAGTGCTTCCACTCTGGTCTAACAGATGCTACTTGCTTAATTGGACACTGAATAATGTGTATTTGCTGGTATGCTGTTTATAGACTTGAAAGTGCTTTTACAGATTATTGATTGTAATTTTGCCGCTGCTTCTTTTGGGAGTTGGCACCGGTCAACTCATTCAGTAAAAACAACAAAGCTCAGTTCAGTTTTTTCACTTAATTAATTTGCCTAACATGCAGTTAGGGCGGACAGATATCTGGTGACCAATAAACAAGAATATAAGGAGTTATTTGTTCGATGTGGCTGTCATTTAATGAATGTGAGTTGGTGTCCAATTTCAAGCAGTGATTGAATGTGTGCTGGCCTCTGACCGAGCTCGGCAATACGATATTGTTAACAGCTCCTCTAATGATTTCATCCATCCTTTATGTCTAAGTCACTGTAGAAAAGTTTTACTCCCCATTCAAAACATCCCATCACTCATAAACTGAAGACACTATAGAGGATTTTTCATCTGTTATTCCAGATTTGACAGTCTAATTGGAGCTGAAAAGTCAATTGGGATATACCAGAGAAAACTTATTTGTGAGATACAAGGGCCCATAGATTTGGTTTTAAATACCCTGATAAACGCGTAGACCTATCTTAGTTTAATATTAGACATTTCTGATGTCTGCAGCATGTCTGGGCATGTGCACATGCCTTAAACAAGTCCTGTGGGGTGTGGGGGTCACAGATTCATACCTAGAGTGGTCATAAAATGTTGCCAAATGTCTATCTTCACTTGATCTGATGGTGGTGTTTTTAATCATGAGCCTTGTAAATCACTCTGGATAAGAGTGTGTGCCAAATGTTGTAAATGTAATTGTGATGACAATAGCCAATAGAGTTTACAGTGATCAGTATGAAGATATGAAAATCTGTGCTCCTCTGATGTTAGTGACATGTAGAGAGTCGGCAGGATACAGTAGTTTTTCCATTTTTATCACATGCAGCTACATGTAACTACATAAGACTCTGTCCTTGCTCATGAAAATGTAATGTGAGGACATTTATAACTGACAGTTTGGAGTTTGGATTTCAGAGTTTCAATTTCAAAGATCTTCTGTTGTGCCTCCGGCTGCACTGTAATCAAACTGTCAGCCTTACTCTGTACAGTCAGAAACCACATAGTAATACCAAAATCACCTTCTCTTAACTGGAGTATTTCCATCAGACAGACACACTCTTACACAATTTGTCAGACCTCAAGAAACACCAGATGTATGCATGTAAAGCAACAAAAGTGGCTAATTGTCAGTCTTTAGAATTAATATAACTGTGTGTTCTCTTCTGATTATTTCGTCTGCACTAATATCGTTAATATATTTATTCTATTGTTGCTTCTAAAGTGACCATTGGTCTCCCAGCTTGGCTCTCGCAGGGATTTTTGGTGGCATGCTCCTCTTGTCCAGCCTTCAGGGCACCAGGGGGCTCCACTGGGCCATACTGATGCGGTGCGGCATCGGGAGGGAGGGAGGACTGGGTCGCCTTAATCTCTACCAGACATGACAACTTTATAAAGGCACATTAATCCACAATGAACAGGCTCTCTCTGGAGGGTTTGGGCCGCGTTTTTGAGTGGGACGCAATGTCCTTCTTACATCGGGATGCACCCTCCTGAGGGTCTGACGAAGGTGAACTCTCTTCTTCTTTCTACATTAGTGTCTAATGAGGAAACAAACACAGAAACTAATAAATAACGCAAGAGAAAATGGCTAAAGAAGGAAGGGAGATATGGATGTGAAATTTGTTTTTTCTCCTTCTCACTTTGTTATTTAGGCTGATCTGAATAGGCCAACCCAGCTGTACCATTCTAGGATCACCCCCTCCCCTCCCACTCACATATCAACACATCCACATTAACAGAATACCTACTCTTACCTGTAATTATCAAACATTACTGTAAATCAGCGTGATTGTTACATAAACTGTACTCCATGCCTCTGTTTACATTTATTTAAACCACTGTAATAGTTTTGTGCTATAGATGCCCCGAAAGTACGTATAACCCATGTCTGTACTCTTTATATTTCACTGATACAGTACATCGTGTGTGTGTGTGCTTGTGTGTACAAAGTAACCTCATACTTGTCACTGAAGGGAAAAAAAACCATACTATGTGTTAGACTGTGACTGAGTAACCTTTTTACATTGTTGCTGCTGTTCAGTTGAAATCTCAAGTGCTGCTATGAATCATCTTATTTTCTATCTTTAAGTTCCCAGAGCCAGACTTCAGACCATGTCCCTGAATCACCCCTGTAATATGTGGTGGAAGTGCCACTGTGAGAATTGCAAGATTGGACAGTCCATACTTAGCTATTTAAAATCATATTTCTGGTTTTTAAATTACCCGACTGAAAACTTGGACAGATTGGTTTCAGGCTGAATCATCACAAAGCCAAATGCAATTTGGCTTATTTTCTAATTTCTTGGTCTGCAACATACACTGCATATGGCTTTGCTCTGCCATTTTCACTAAAGTAATGATTAAATAATAACTTTTCTGGTCAGATTGTTGTTGAAAATGTCATTGTTAAACTTTTTTCCCTTGGATATCTTTTATTTTCCTGCAGAAATGTTACACTGTGAAATCCTAATCTTTTACACACAAGAGTGGAGTAATCATTTTAAGAAGATAATTTGCTATGCAAAAAACATCTTTAAAAGTCCCTGTCCATATTTGAAAGAAAGGATTTGTCCCACTTGTGTTCAAAGGATCAAGATAAAATTGTGAAACAAACCAGTCCCATGTATAAAAAAAGGACTTCCTTACTTGGATAACATTTCTAAGATCTCACACAGGCACTTTTCTCTTGCTTTGGCAGCATTCAGCTTTCCTTTTATTAAGCTTGTCTTACCTTTCAGATTCCATTGTATTAATCAATGGCATACTAGCTCTTTTCAGTCATTAGAGGAGGCTGAGCTGCTGACAGTAGATCATTTGGAAATACCATTTTTGTCTACTCTTCCATGTCAGCTTTATCCCTGTAAAACTACGACTCGGACTTCTAATAGTCAGTAAACCATATTTCCAGCATTGAGTAGCACACTTTGGTTGTGTTTCATGTGTCAACTTTTTTTCCCCAACAGAAACTCAAGCATTATCTGTGCCCATCCTCTGTAACAGGCTGCCATTTTGTGTTAAGCCAGCACTGATGCATAGAGCCTCCACAGCCTGGTGAAAATTGCCAGCGCCTAAAGCAAACAGCAGGGCCCGAGGTCCCACAAGTATGAAGCAGCCAAGTAAACCCATTAACTGCCTATAGAGTGGTTTGTGGTGTTGTCTCCACACGACGTTATCCACAAATGAACCACAAGCTGATTTACTGTTTGTTTGGCTGTGTTAGATAACCACAGAAGAGTCAACACTTTACTCATTCTGTATCTACTGGTAGAGGAAATAAAATTTGTTCACATGATTTAACTTTTGTGATGGAAGTAGTTGGAAAAAGTTGGAGACTCTGCAGTTGTACTTAATTTATAGTGTCAAAAATGTGTCGTATATTATACAGTAATGCTGGTAAATCACAGCATAAGCATTTCACTTGGAAGATATAATTTGACAAGTCTACAGCATTTCATTTTGGGGCACTGAGGCATGATACTTTCTTACTCTGAATTCTTCTATCCCTTCTCAACATATGATGCCCAACTGTACAAATTATTTGAATCGCCTGAAGGTGTTTGATTTATGCTGAGTCCAAGTTATCAGCTCCAAACAGGCCATGTAGCTTCTCTCTTATCATCCTACCCAGCCGCTTGCAGAATTTCTGCATGTTTTTGAGCTCAGCCCTAAATGTGATGACAATAGTCATGAACAGAACACAAAGACAAAAACTGCCACTTGCAGCAAAATGAGAGCCTCCCCCTCTCGCCTAATTTTTGTGTCGGATTCTCCTGTAATATGTTTGACAAGAAGGGTTGGCAGCTTTACTCAGTGGCACAACTCTGGCTGTCGTGGGTGCTGCCCATCCCGACCCCTGTCACGCAATTAGCTTTCTGCTTTTCAGATAGCTAGAACAAAGGTGAACTTGGGGAGCTGAGGCTGTGTTCAGTCAGAGTGGAGCGGTGTGTGTGACACTCTGATGACTCTAGGGCACTTTCTTGACCAGAGGAGTCGTTGGCTGTCACTAAACATCACTGTCTTCCTCCCCACTAATGGCATCTCCAGATTGTGCTATGAGGAACAAAAGCTGGTTGTATGAGATACTGAGGAAAAAATAGAGCGACCCCATTTGGGCTGCAGGCTGTGGTTTCTGACAGTGGCTGCAGACCTATAGAATTGTCATGACAGATATGAACCGAGGAACAATTATAGGGTGACGTGCTTGAAGCTAAGCTGGCAGTTCCTTCAACAATAAGGAGAAAAAGTGTCAAATGAATAGCACAGCAAATGCATGCCTGCGTGCGCTCACACACACACACACACACTGTATATTCACATGCACATAACTATTTTTACAATGTATTAGGCTGTTAAAACTATTAAAATTAAGCAATGATAAGGGGGGAAATCCAATGTTAGTGTGTAGTGCTTTCCCTTTTTCCGTGTGGTTGAATTCGATAGGTGAGCATGTTCACAAAACAAAACCGTATGCAGAATAACAACAAAATGAAATGTTATGAAGAATAATTTGTAATTTTCCTGTGGCTATGGAAATAAATAAATTCAATTGACTGAGCTGAATATTTTTCCTGATAATCGCTTGCTCCTGAATTAATTTTTATTATATGCAAATTCGCATTATCCTGCCAGTAATCAATCTAAAATAGCAATTTTTTTGTATTGCTGCCAACAGTAAAATATGAGTTAAACAGCAGGAGTGTATTGGCTTGCTCTTCATTCAATCTTAGTTGCTGTCACAGAGTCACTGGGAGGCAAACTAAATGTGTTTAACAACAGATAGCATATTTTTCTGGTGTGGGCACTAAACACTTCAAGACAGTGATGAAGCATAGCGGCATTAAGTATATTTTTAAACACATACAGTTGCTAATTATGAATTCATAAACTAAACTGTAATCAAAAACGGCTTTTTGTTATCCCGGTGGTTCCCTGTCTTTTTGCTAGCAATCCTAATGCTGAGAATTGTCATTGGCTGATGGATCCAAAGCTAATTGGATTAAAAGACAAGCTCATTTGCCAAAATTGTTTCATTAGTGTTCATTCTCATTATTATAAACAGCACATATAGCCCCAAACTAACTGGAGAAAAGTGACTGACAGTAATGCACTGTTTAAGCTGTCAAACTCGGCGTTCTACTGCCTTTAGTAAAGTATCACTGTTTTTGTCCAAGGTTGACTCATAAAACAAAATGCTTTTTCTGGTGTAGTTTCTCTTTGAGAAAAGAATTTTCTCAATTCCTTTTTTAATTTTGTTATTTTTCTACATTGTTAATTCAGGTCTTGGGGAATTGAGTGCATGCAAAGTCAGAATGTTCAATGTGCCATGTTTCTGCAAAGCATTGCAGGAGCACAACGATTGGCATCAGAGTTGTCACACTAAATCTCTGTTTCCATGACACTCGGAGTCAAAACATGAGCCTGGAAATGCAGACCCTCTCAGTGTAAAGAAATAGTTCTGTTTTCTGGGCTGATGCTGACAGAATTAAGAGTTATTTGATCATTTAATTATATCATCAAAAAAAGCACTGCAGATATTTAAAACCACAAGATGTGATTTTTTTTTTTTTTGCTTCAAAGTGTAAGAGTAGTATTATCCCTCCGCTCTCCCTATTTCCTAGGTCACAGCATGTATGCCAGTCCATGTGTCTAAGTTTCCCTACCGAAGCTGCAGAGGCCCACAGGTTTAGCTGTAATACCCTGGTTAATTCCCCTGCATGTCGGGTTATTGCCGTCAAAGCTCCTGTGTCAGTTTATCCTCAATTCTGGCTTATTCTTTCATTTTTACTGATGGCTTTATTGCTCTGTGTTACCATGAATGCCCCACCCATCCACACACACACACACACACACACACACACACACACACACACACACAAATACGAGAATGTATGGTGTATGTTTTCCATCATGTTTTAACTGACACACATATACACTCAAATGTATATGTTACTCTGTCATTATCATTTTTAGCACTCATCTGCACTGTGTCTCGCAAGTGTCCATTTATTGTTCCACCATAGCTTTGTGTTTATTCAGTATTTGAGTTAAGATGCAAATGCCTCCACCAAGACACAAAAGATTTAGTTCCCCTCTGTATTTGCCAGTTCAAAGTTATGTTCATGATATGTTTATAGAAACAGAAGTGTTCACACAGTCCCCACCCACATACCCACACATTTTATTATTCACCATGAACAGTTGGTAGCGCAGCGGTAGAAATTGAGGTTTCTGAGTTAAAATTTCACCCCAGTTGGCAGAGTTTGTCATGGAGTTTGTGGGTTTAAATAGCAACTGATGCTCAGTTTACTGTCTCATTTATAACTTTCACAATATGAGGACTGAAACTCCATTTTAGCCAAAGTGGTTCATGCTGAAAAAATTTAGGTTTCTTTAATAACATTAGGAAATGATTAAAATAATTTTACATATTCAGTTATACAGTTTATACAGCATGTGTCTGTACATGGTGCAGCAATGTCATATGGTCTTTGGAAACTGTATAGACTTAAAATAATCTAAGTCTTTGATCTTGATTAGCGACAATTAAACCAAAAATAAAGTGGCATTTATAACAGCACAGTGGTTATTTACACGAACTTCACAACCTCCCTCTATATAAATGCCACCCGGTGATAACAGAAAGGAGCAGACATCACTGATATGACTTCATTAAATAAACCCCTGACCCTTGAGATGCTGGGTTGATCTATTTCCTTTACTTCACCAGAGAATGAGATCCCACGCGGAGATTGTGGCTGCGCTATCTCTCTATCTTTAATTTAGAAATGCAGGAAGACTGCACTTGGGTAAGATGGTTATCCACGCTCACTGTCTGTCTTGTCACTTCTTGCATGTTAGCTCTGCAAAAGCCTCCTTTGGGACCACATAACTGGCTGTGTTCCAGAGCTTTAAAATAGTTTTCTTTGTCTGTTCATTCCCTAATGACCACTGATAGGGGCGATGATGTCAGAGATCATTTCTAAAGATTTCCTTCTTGATACTTCTGAGGCCTCTGAGACCAGACATCAGTGGGCTAACTAACCAAGAGAACAGTTTTTAGGATTGCAAGAATTCAGCGCTGGTTTTAAACTTTTATTTTTTTCTTTTTCTTTGTATTTTCCTCAGAGAGCTGCATGTTTGCATTGCAGCAAAGAGGTGAACACACAGGGGCAGCCTGGAGCAGCTCCCCTGTAGCTGCGTCATGATCAAGGACACTTCTGCAGGGGGGTTGGTAGATCAAAGCAGAGATGGTCTCTCTAAACACAAGTCCTCTCTTGCCTCCAAAATTATGTAGGTGGATTAAGGGGGGGAGGTGCTCCTCATTCTTGGTGACGGTGAACGTTAGCTTGAACAGACTAAAATTCCATTTCACAACATATTTGACAAACGCTGGAAATCCCCTTTTAATGGAATAGCACACACTGTACCCATTATCTTATCAAGCCTTAAAAATTACTCCAATTTTTTTTCATAATTTGAGTCCGTTATATGCTACATCATAAACTTGACTGGGCAATTTACTCATTGAATATGATAATTCATTAGCCGTTTGTCAATGCTGATGAATATCTTTGAAAAAGTATTGGTTTGTTTTGGCTCTGTCTGTAGCTGAAGTTGATACAAGGTCTGCCTGTCATGATGGATCATTGACGATGATGTCTCCAGGGGTTTCATCTTTGCTCTTTACATTTGCCTTCCAAACAATTGAAAGGCAGAGAAAACAGAGCAATTTGTCTAAAAGGAAGCGACTCCGATCGATAGGATTTTCATTACAGTTATGTTTTCATACTGCAGTAGAGGCAGGGTGCGGAGCTCTGATGAATGATACATTAACTTTCCCATCCCCTCTCCCTCCTGTGTCAGTCCTCGGCTCCTGAGTCTTGTCACTGCGATGATGCGGGAGCGCTGGGATGAGTTTGTGCGCCAGGACCTGATTCTCCTCAGTGCCACGTCCCCAGTCAACAGCTGTCAGTTTTGTCATTGTAGATTTCAGGCGGTGTCGTGGCTTTGCAGGGGGGAAATACCAGAAGGCATGATCTTTCTGAGAGCTGCACTTTATTGAATTATCCCTCACTCTGTAGTCCCACTTCGAGAGATGGAGTTAAGCAGCTTACCTGTGGCCCTGAAAAGTACGTGACTGCAGTGTTTATAGTCCAGCAAGGAATCGAGTTGCCTTCCTGACACTAAAAGTATTCATATTCATTATGCGCTTTGTAAGCTGCAGGTACTATATGGCCAGAAGAATGTGGACACTCCTGTTCATGTTTGTATACTTTTTGTTTGGAGCTGTTTTTCTCAGTTGTAGCCAAGCCCCTTGGTTCCATTTCAGGGAATTATGATGCTACAGCCTACAGTGATACTTTTAGACCATAGACTGTATATAAAGGTGGACAATGCATCTCCACTTCCTCCCACTACAAAAATGAAGCCAAAATATCCTGCATACGAGAGCTGCCGTGATGTCATTTGGAGCTAGAGACTTTGCAGTAGTGATCCACGGTGGAGCCACAGTATTGAGGTCCCGCCGATACACCCGCCTGAACTTATCGCGAGCGCACTCACAGTTGTCAATCATGACGTGACACCCCCTTTTTATAGCATTAAAATAACTAATTAAAACCAAACTTATAAGAAAAATGAACACTTGAACAAACATCAGCGAGATAAGAACTACCTAAAATGACAGAAACCATCTTTGGAGAAAATGTATTTAACATGTACAGTACTTTGACCATGTCCCATCCGCTAACGTGGAGTGGGTGGGGTTCGTGACCTATACTGCAGCCAGCCATCAGGGGGCGATCGAGATGTTTTGGCTTCACTTTTGAGGAGCTGTCATGTCGTCTATCTTTATATACAGTCTAAGCTTTTGACCGTTGGTCCTCAACATTTTTGTCGTGTGACCCCTTACAGTAAAGCAATGTGTACTTGTGATTACTTGTCATTGGTTTTGTGTGGATGGGTTAAGGCTAGGCTAAACCAATTTTTGTTCCCTGTTTTTATTTGAGTAATTTTTAGAGGCAAGAGGAGACAAAATCATCCTGTAATCCACAAGCAAAAATTTGAATGTGCAACTTTGAAAACATGCATATAATTTTATATGGCCCCCTCAGATTTATGTGGCAACGCTTTGTGAGGTCTCGACCCCCAGGTTGGGAACCACTGCCTATAGACAATAGTGCAGTTCCAACTTTGCTGCAACAGTTTGGGGGGGACCCTTTTCTGTTCTGTACACAAAGCAAGGTCCAAAAAAAGTGTTTTTCCGAGTTTCTTTTTAACTGTACTGGCCTGCACAGAGCCTCGACCTTGTACACCTTTTTAGGATGAACTGGAACACCAACTGCGAACCAGCTTTACATTGGACCTCACTAATGCTCTGGTGGCTGAATGGGAGCAAATCCCTGCAGCCAGGTTCCAAAATATTAATATGATTTTGAAATAATTTGTTCAACAAACACACATGGCTGTAGTGTCCACATACTTTTGGCCATGTAGTGTACTATGTCTTTTAATACTAGGGTGACTGGCCCTGGCATGCAGCAGTTTGTTTTTGTTGAGTCCCCACTCATCACCTACATTAATTAGCTACATCATTACATTAACATTAGCATGCACAGTCTCTGTGGCAGCAGACAGGTTTTAAAGTGAGACACCGGAGAGGACACTGTGGTAACTCGCACACCTCACCAGAAATGTTGATCAGTACCCATGACAGCAGAAGGTGTAGGTGTAAACTGCGACAGCTCGCCTCTCAATCCAATAAACCTCCCTGTGATACAGCTGTGACAGGTCAGCCAGATAATGCAACACAAAGGGCAAAACAAATCGGGCTTACTCACTGGGTGCCTATTGCTCATTATGCCCTTGGCAATCACAAAACAAATGACCACAGGCCTACAGGTGCAACCGATTCACTCTCTTGGCATATAGTCATTTACATTATCATCATTTATCATGCATGGTGTGGCAGGCTAATAAATTGGTTAGTGTTGGGTTTGTGTGTTATGTATGCACATCTCAAAACAAGGGGAAATTGCACTCACTCTTACATCTCAGTTTATGGACCACCACACTGGCTTTGTTGCTGTCAATGCTAGCAAGCAGCAGCTGTGAAAAATTGTCCAGCTCAGAGAGTTTGCTGTTTCTTCCTCCTGCTCTTGCTGCTGTGCATCTGTGCAGCACTTGTGTTTTAGGTTTAATTGTAATTTATTATTATTTTTCTGCAGCTGTACATGTTTAACTATCTAGCCAGTGATTAACGATCAAGCTTTGAACTTGTTCTTTTCTGACTGGCGCATAAAGACTGAAGTGGCCTAATTAGGTTGTATTTTTACACAAAACAGTAGGCAGACATGATTGACCACTGAAATGCTTATAAAATGTATTTATGTTAGTGTAGTGTTTCAGCACTGATCCAATAAAGTAGTGGCATCAGTGAATCATCCACTAGCCTGTCTTCCTCAAACTAATGTCTAGTTGAAACAGGATTCTCCGCATTTCCAAGCAATATGCTGCTGAATCAGGTCCTTCTCAGTCTCAGAGGACAGCAAACTTCCAGGGGAAAACAGAGACTGGAGCACACTGATGTGGAGCCTTTAATTGTGCAAACAGATTAATGTTTCAGTGCTTCTGTGTCTTCATCAGAGTCAAAATGGACAAAGACAATAGGCAAACAACATACACAGTCAACCTAGAACAGGTGTACAATTGTCACTGGATAATTGGTTGAACAGGATTTCAGATCTGTTGGATAATGAAACCCAGGGTGGGAGTTTCCATAGTCAGTGTCCAAGTGCCACACCTCATGCATTAACACTACATCAGAGACAAAAGAACACAGACACAGAGGTAAAAAAAAATACATAAAGTACAGGTGCTGCATCCATCAAGTGCAACATATTAGAGGAAA
This sequence comes from Maccullochella peelii, assembly GCA_002120245.1. Lineage (NCBI taxonomy): Eukaryota > Metazoa > Chordata > Actinopteri > Centrarchiformes > Percichthyidae > Maccullochella > Maccullochella peelii. The sequence goes on from LKNJ01001425.1 coordinate 68,605, forward strand.
AGTGACAAATTCAGTTCTTAATTTAGGCCAAAAGGCTCCACTGTGTTAAGAGTGTGAATCCAATATGCCTCTCTGCAGAGCAGTGAGTTGATAATCTCTAAGAGGGGGTGATTTTCTTTCTATATCCCAGAACTTTAATGATGCTGCAGAGCCATGGTTAGCCTGTGCATAATGCAGAGCAATAGCATAATTAAAACTAATGTCTGTGAGTTGTAACAATAAAGACAATAGAGAAGAAAATTGCTAAATGAAACAATATGCAAGCGTGCTGGGGATCTGAAGAAGTGGATACTTAAACTAAGTAGGGTTTAGTTTTGAGAACCTGTTCCAAATTGTATAAAAACATGTAATTGTCAAGAAATAGAAATGGTTCTAAGGATGGTTTATGCTTCTGACATATATTGTTTTCTGTTCTTCCTCAACTGATAAAATCCAAATCATGCAAAACCCCAACAAGCTAAATGGGAAAAAATGAATAAAGTGGAACCAACTCTTTTGGGGAAAATATAGGCTAGCTGCTGTATTCATTCTCAACCAGACAAATGTAAACACACAAAGTATGAAGTGACACATTTGCAAGGTCAAAAAGGACCTCAGGAGAGTTTTGAAGCCTGCATTTGAGTCTACTGCTCACCATCATCTTGCGGTTTGGAACTAGAAGACCTAAATTTAGGTAAAGGGGTGGCACAACTGGGGTGGAGCTGAGGTAGCAACAACAACCATGGCCAAGTGAGATTACCTGAGAGAACTGCCAAATAGGCAAACACCCCAGCATATAGATGGGTTTCCCAGCAACCATGCCCATTTATGGTCTTGTAACTGGGGATCAGGTTATTCTTATATCACTTGCAAGAACTCACTCACGGTGTAATCTGTGTTTGCATTGTTGCTGTTGTTACAGTGGCTGCAATTTCTCACTTGAGTTCCTGTGTCATGTTGGCTAGAGTGATCAGGCATCAATCAACCTGTCAGGATGTAAAAAGGTTGTGGAAAAGCGAGGATGTGTCCCATACAAATTTGCATCTACAAAAAAGTGATTATCATTGTTTCCAGCAAGTTAAATGTGTAAAAGTGATAAATTATCATGACTAGAGCTGCAACAATTCGAAGATTAATCAGTGAATCAGTTGTCATCATTTTGATAATGAATTTTAATTTGAAGTCATTTTTCCACCAAAAATGCCAAACATTCTGTAGTTCCAGCTTCTCAGTTGTGTCGATTTGATGCATTTCTTTGTCTTACTGTATTTGATAGTAAACTGACTATCTTTGGGTTTTGGACTGTTTGTTGGACAAAACAAGCAAATCAGAGACGTCACTTTGGGGTTCAAGAAATTGGGATGTGTTTTTCCCCATTTTCATTTTATAGACCAAACAAGTAATTGATTAGTTGAAAAAGTAATCAACAGCTTCATCAATAATTAAAATAATTGTTAGTAGCAGCCTGGCTTCTTATATGATTGTTGCAGGGCAGTGAGGCTGTCTCATTGTTTGGATGCAGTAAAACTACACAGTTGCCAAGTAGTTAAACATCTGCTGACAGGAGTGGATAGTAACAGAAATGGGGCATATATGTGTATATAATACATTTTTTGCATTATACTTAGTCAAAAGTGCTTCCTCTGAGGCAATATGTCACCCCTTACGTCTCATATTTTTCCCGTGTCAATAACTCAACCAGCTCTCATCTTCAATGATTGGTCAAAATGGAGGAACTGTGCTTAGAAAGTGTTATGATCCATCCACCATTGTCTTCCGAATGGTATCCTGCTCTGATGGGTCGTAGTTCATAAGTGATAGACTGTTCTGTTGCAGCAATCTTTCATTTCTCCCTTCATCTAAAGACAGGTGAAGCGGTAAGCTGATGGAAACACACTTTTTCCATTACTGTCTCTTGGTGCGGTTTCTGTGCCTTGGCTCATTGCTGGTAGGATACGAACCCAACTCCTACGAGATCTGAGTAGTTTAATTTATGAGCTTTTGCAGGCTTTCTTTTATTTATTTTTATATATATATATATATATATATATATATATATATATAGTTTCCCCCTTCCTACCACTACAAACACACAGTGTTCCTGATAAATTCTGAAAGCAACAATTTCCTGCTGTGGAAGAGATTACACCAAAGTACAGTATGCTAACATTTAATCTGTAATGATTTATGATTCGTGTTTATTATTTTCACTGAAGTCCAGTTTTCTTATCATGGTTGTTCTAGAGTAAACATTTGGCTGTTGTTTTTTTCTGATAAGCTTAACTTCTGCATTTCCTTTTTATTGCCCTCATCAGTTATTTATTTACCTTTTTATTGTGGTGACTCATGTTGTCCTCACTGGAGGTAAATGGCAATAAGAGGCATAACCACATCTACAAGGATCCGGAGCATAACTCATTTTTCAGAGGGGTTACAGGGTTTATTTTGCTTTTCCACCACGATCTTATCGCCGACTCTGTGACTGTTTTCTCTTTTGACCTTATTTGAATTCGGAGATAAGCATCCCTCCAGCAAAATTGGACCAAATTAGTATTTTTATCTGGTGTTTTTTTTAAGGGAATGCTTTGTCACCATGCCTGTCTGCTAAATGCAGGCTTGTACAATGTAGATGTGCTTAGCTGCTGGCTTGTCTGATTTACCCAAATTTGTTTTAGTAGCTGTCAATGCTTATTCAGGTCACACAAGTGAACTGACCTCAGTCTGAATGCCTTTAATGCTTTATCACATCTAACAGAGAAGCACCAAGAAATCCGTTTTGGTTGAAAGGGATTCCAGCACATTATAATGTGAAAACAAAGAGTAGGATTTGTTGAGCAGTGTGTAAAAGCTTTGTACACTCCGGCATTGCATTATCTCATTTATCCAAATCTGTAAGGAATTTGTTTTTTTCCTTGGCTGCATAAAATATTCAGAAGCTTGAAATGTATTGAAATTATGAGCTGATGCTCAGTAGGAATGACTTACAGTACATACCATTTAAATTCTCTTAGATGCGCAAATAGAGAATTTCATATAAATTATGCACATAATCAGAATATATTTTGATATAGACCATGTCTAATTATCAGAGTTGTGATCAGTTCACTTCAGATTAAATTAGTTCATGAGGTGCATTTCCCTTTAATTTAAGACTTCCTTCCACAGTCTTCCATGAAAATAATGGCAGTAATCAGTGTGATATGTTTAAAATTTAAAGTTATTAAATTAAAAGTGAACTTATGTATTATATCATTCTGAACGAGATTCGATTGACCGATCAACTGAAAATTACAGCAAGAAAGTAACTATTTTAATAATTGATTAATTAATTAGTCATTTTTCAAAAAAGAGAAAAGCCAAATATTTGCTGGTTTAACTTCTCATTTGTCAGGATTTATCTTAAGTGATAATAAATTGAATATCTTTGGGTTTGAAACTGTTGGTTGGAAAAATTATAACAATGTTTAAGTTTTTAGGAAATTGTAATCATCATTTCACTATTTTCAGACTTTGGTTTATTATTTGGTTAATCGAGAAAATAATGGCAGATCAACTCTGGTTTCCACCCATTGTGAGTCACTTGTCACTAATATCTCCAGTTTCAACAATTATAAGGTGTTACATAATGGTGGTAATGCAAGATTAGTAGATTTATTTTTGTTTTACAGACAATTTGAAGTTTGAATTGAATACGACATCATTCCACTGGCAACGGGCCTGCGACGCTGATGTGAGACAAACGAGTCGAGCCGCCACCTTGTGCCAAGCACTTTCCGAGTTATCTGGTGCTGAGGCATGGAATGAGCAGATAAAACAATTCTAAAGGGGAAATGATTCTGTCCGTAATAAGATTTATTTACGCAGCCCACTGAGGAAGATTGATGTCTTATCTGTGGCTGTGGATTTCAATTCTCTATGCTACGATGCAGATAAACAATCAGTCTGCTGTCTCCAGAGCTTTTTTAATTGTGTGTATGTGTGTGTGCAGGCGTCTGTGCCTATTAGCATGTTTTGTCTATCAGCATGTTTTTGACAACTGAGACAGTGATGTTTCAGAAAAAAGTCACCGTCTCTCTCTCCCCAGCTTCTTCCCTGACTATTTTTCATGGCTGTTAAATGCCAGACATATTGCTGTTACATCTTTGTGACTAGCAATTGAAAAGTGGAGCTCAAGCAGAGATCAAACCACCGCTGTTGCTCCTGTCTAGCTGGGAGACATGTTTTCTCCTTTCTCGTGAGTGTGAAAGGAGTGAGCCACCATTTTGACTGAGGATGCTGTTGTATGTCGAAATCCATGTTGTACTTTTCTTACAGTTTGCAGCATACTTTTATTCACTATCTTGAACTTGTGTGCCTCTTTGGTTAGAGCGAAATGTTAAAATGTTTCTCCCATACAGTGACTAAGTGATCTGCTAATATGGTTTGTCAGTGAACAACAGTGGAACACAGTATATCTATTCACTAAGGGATGAAGAACTCATTCCTGGTATGTAGGCCTATTATTCATGTGGCACATTATGTTAATGACTTGGTGTGCCAGGGATATAGACTATTTTAGTGTTTTTACTATCATCTAGTTATGTGGTATATTGATACTGAAGTTCAGGGTAGTTTCCATGGTAGCCACTATATTTGATGGCAGTGGCTGCAGTCTGTTGCATTGGGATTTACTATGTTGTATTGGGAATTAGGAGGGGAACGCTCTCCACATCTTAAAATAGGCCAGTCAAGGAAGAGTTGAGGTGTGAAAGCAGAAACTTGGCATTACCTGCACAGACTGTTGCTCAGATGCTAAGAAATTGCAGAAGTGCACCTTTTTTCTTTCTCTTGCTCAAAGCAAAAATGATAGACAGCTCTCACATTTCTTTTCTTGGAATAAAAGATTTTGTGACTTGTTACCAAGTTGAATTCTTATTTGTGAGGAATAAACTGCAACAGAGTGGTAAGTGAGATCTGTGAAAGATTGCTCCCCTCCCCATTTAAACAGCTTGTCTTATTATCTCCTGAAATGGCAAGGTTACAGTACCTACAGGTGCAGAGGAAGGTGAGTGTGTTAGCTTTTTATCTTTAAACCAGTCAACCTTAACAGAGAAGCACAGCCACTGAAGTCACATCAGACTCTGCGAGGAATAAACATTCTCTTATGTACAAGTTTTGCAATTCAGCGGGAGCTACTTAGATGAGGAAATGGGAGAATGTTGAAATATATTAGGTGTGTTTAATGGACCTGGAGAAATACTGGGAAAAACAACCTTGGTTACCTCTGGCATTAATATAAAATTTATGAGAAGGATTTAGGCCAATCTCCTGCAGAGCCTTGAGAAGACGTTGCTTTGTCAGTCAGCACACGTTTAGCATAAATCTCTCACTTCTCCTTTTTTCTGCAGCTACCTTGAATCTCCCAGCATTCACTCTTTCCTGTTGTTGTACTACGGTTGGATTGTCTCCATTTTATTTTCTGTTGAGGAATTCTATAAAATGATATGTGTTTTTATCTGTCTCTTGACCTTGTTTAACTTTATATTTTCTTGATTCATAGCAGTCTTGTGATATAATTTGCCAGTTAATGACATAAGCCTTTTGTTGTTATTTTGTTTGACACCTTTTTCATATTTCTCCCATTTCATATAGATTTGTTCATTTACATCCTTAATTGCTGGCATTATATTAATTCTTCTGTTACTTTTTTCTTTGGCCACATTATTAATGACATGTCAGAAACAACTTATTGATTGCACCTCATTTGCATTCATATGAAGGGGGTAATAAATTGAGCCATTTTCCTTAGTACAATAGTTAGGCTATCTGCCGGTTAATAGGAGGGACCTTTTTACAGGTGAGGCAACTGTCGTCTGTCTTACTGTGATTCATGAGTTTTGTGAATGGACAATAATGAGCAGCATATTTCAATCAGCTTAAGGATCAGGAGCAGGGCCCTCCTCCTGCTTCTGCTTTTGATGGTAATGGAAATTATAAAGCAAATGGTGTGGTACATTTCCCTTTGATTTTTTATTTATTTATTTATTTTAAAGTTCATAAAAACACTTTTTCAACTATCAAAGAGGAGTTTTCCAGTGTGATTACCTTTAGTAGCTAGAGCTGGATGTAGCCATAAATGTAAATGCTTTTATTTTGTTTTTTTTTATATATATATAAACAGTTTTGAGTAACTACATGTTTTGAACTGTATTTGTAAATGTACTCAATGAGTTTTCAGTTAAAACACGTTACGAGCAACATCAGACCTTCGTGGTCCAGAAATTCAACCATGAGAGAAATAGAGAAAGCTATAAATGTAACATTATTAGATATTCCTGTTTATTCAGTCTTGACCTGAGATGATCGACAACATACGCCATCAATGACACACAATGCCACCAGAGAATCTGGCAATTAAATCAGTAGAATATCACTGCATGCAGTGTAGAAATGTATTGATTTATTGGTACGCCTCGTGTCTCCTCTGGTGATGCAAGTACTTGAGAGGACAAATCAGAGAGGCAGGGGTGAAAATATTTAATAGAAAACTATGCAGTCACACTAATGAGTTCAGTGTGCTATTTTTAAATCTATGCTGAACTTTCTGTGTATATAGAAGAGACGTTTACTCCATAGTAGTACAGAGCTCATCCTACTCACTTTATCACCAGTAGTTCATATTATCCAGAGCACAAAATGGCTGCGGTGTGAGGCTTTGTTTGCACACTGCCTGTGCTGTATGTAATTGCGCTCAAAAGGTAGTAAACCTGGCCTCGTAAATCAGAGACCCTTCCACAGTTATGTGAACTAGCTCGGCCTCTGCGCACAAACATTTACCCAGGTCTTGTGGACCATGATGCTCCTGTCCCACAGAGACAAACCGGCGATCAGGACCCTCAGTGGGGTTTCTCTGAGCTGCTGGAACCGGTTCAAGGGTTTCAGCTTGAAGCTATTATTAGGACAAGGTATGCTCTATGGATTTGCTTTTACATGGACTCTCAGATGACCACTCACACACACTAATCCCAGTGTTTAGTTAAAATGTTTTTATCATCAGGCAGGCTGATATTAATGGGAGGAAACCTAGTTCTCACAAAAAGCTAAAAAAATGGATTAACCAATTGAGAAGTGAAGCCTGGCCTCAGCTCAGCTGGCTCAACTGCAATTATTAAAAGCAAAATAACTTTTAATATGTTAACTGTTATTTAATATGCATGTATTGTTAACATCAACTCATGTTTACCATCTCCTATAATGCTTTTTATTTAATTAGACAAATTGCACTCAGTCAGTCGGAGAAAGCAAATGGTTTTATTGTGAAGCAATTAACTTTACATATGTTTTATGCCAAGTCTTTTAATTAACCTCCTCATGAAAGCAGTCACATCAGAGTTGAAGGAGATACATGTCAAGAGTGCAAATCATCAGGTTACATGCACCCATGATTAATTTACATCTGTTGGAGATGGAAAGAGCCAACAATCACCAAGCAAGAGCCTTTCTTTGGCACTGAGGAATGGTTTGCTAATGCCTCTTAATGCACATAGGTCAACCATGTAAAAGAAAATATCATAAATCAAAATTGCCCCCATATATCTTATATAAAGGCCCTCGGGTAAATGCTGTGCATCATAATCTTCTCATAGCTGCACTTTCGCCTGAGGGATGTTGCCTCTAGAAGTCACATCACCCTGTTTCACTTCAGGATTTACAGCTCCTGTTTGCAGTCCACCTCCCTGGATTGCAAGAAATGACATTCACTGTATATTCAGACACAATGACATACACAAAAATACAAACACACAATAAGTGTCACCTCATATTATAATGCAATAGAATAGTAAGGTGTATGGCTGCAGTGAATGACTATTTTCATTATTGATTAATCTGATTATTTTCATTGATTAATCATGTTTGGTCTATAAAATAAAAAACACTGACATGGCTGTCAGATTTTAAGGTGGTGTCATCGAAGGATTTGTTTTGTCGTACCAACACACTAAAACCTAAATATATTTACCACCACAAAAGACTAAGAAAAGTAGCAATTGCTCACAATTGAAAAGCTGGAAATAGGGAATGTATTTTTTTCATTATCCATTAATCTGATAATTATTTTCTCGATTAAGTGTTTAAAAATAGTGGAAAGGGTCCATCAAAATGTGCTTGTTTTTTTTTTCCAACCAACAGTCGAAAACTATAATCAATTTACAATGATGTAAAACAGAGGAACCCAGCAAATCATCACATTGGACAAGCTGAAACCAGAGAAGGTTTGGTGTTTTTACTTTTAATCGATTATCAAATAGTTGAGTATTTGTCTGTTGATCCACACATTGATTAATTGACTAATCGTTTCTAATTTTTAGTAAGGTGCTACCTATTTTGTTTAACTGGTGGGCTTCTTAATTTCGCCTTAACTGTACACAAGAGCACTATACAAATTTACACTGCCTCGGCGAGGGAATCCACAGATTGCACTGATTTCATTGAAATTAATTGATTATGATCAGATCCTATAGTGTCAACATCGATCTACATATGTCTATGTTGTCTTGGACTGACCCTACTGACTGACAGACTGGGTGACTGAAAGACTAATGACATGGACAAGACTGAAAGCATAATGATGTCCTAAGATCCTGGTTTCTCCGTGGAACCTCCTGAATCCCCAAGAGAAAGATCAACGCAGTTCGCAGTTCAAGATACTTGGAAGGTTGCACAGCTCCAACCTTCCAAGTATCTTATCAAATAGTGCATGAACATAATAAACTGAGCCTGGCCCAGGAGGGGACTCTCTCACCTATTGGGGACTCCCTGTTTTTTCCAGTACTGCTTTATCTCAGGAAAAGGTGACAAAGAAAATCATGGCAATATGGGTGTAGTGGTCAGGGTGGAGGATGGCTGACCAACTTCATGGTTGGGTGACAGGTGACATTTTATATTACAAACAAAAGAAAATTTGTGCTTTTATCAGATCATCCAGTCAACAATGCAATCTGCGTCCTATCATTTTATGATTCAGTTTTGGTTTTCCAGATACAAGCATCAATCTCTTCCAAGTCCATATCCTTTCTTTACAAATAGTGTTTAGGCTGCAGAAAAAATCTCTTTATACTGAGGTCAGCTTCAAATGTTTAAAAGAAAGCAAACTTTTGAGATGCTATTTATGAACTGTGTTCCTCCCACATGAATATCCTGCAGAGTTCTGTCACAGGCAGATTAAAGACATTGATTCACAATGAAGGGGAAGGTTAAAAATAAATGCATCACATAATAAGTCAGAGGTGGCGCAAGAATCACTGCGCAAGAGCATATTTGCTTTGTTCATCACATCTAGTTTCCCTCAATGGGCTCAATCTGTCCCCCTACAGATGGCTCGAGCAGAGGTTTGCTCGGGTGAATGGGTGCACAGGGCAGGTGGATTCAATCAAGCCGTCTAATGGAATGTAAATCTAAAAGGCACCAGGACCCTGGGATCACATCCTGCATTTAGTCATGCCCTTCGCATGGTGGCTAAGTGCAGGTGCACACCAAATGACACCCCAGTGACATAGGGGGAAGGGAGCGATCATCTGCATGCAGAATTGAACAATCGAGCCAGAGAAACTAGAGTGAGGTGAGATCATAGTCGGGATCATTCAAAGCCTGTGTGAGGTGTTGCATGTAAAACAACCTTTAGTACTGTAGTGTGCTACCGCCCTCCAAACTGTGGGTTCTTCGTTATTGTTCTTTGAGGTGAAATGTAATTATCCTCTCTTTGGCATGGAGGCTTCAAGTTATCCAGAGGTGGAAGTAAGCCAGCTCGATGTGTATCAGGCACACCAGCCCCAAGGAGGCCTTTTCTGACTTCAGCCTTTATGTGCTACTGAATATTCCTGCCCACTTCAATACCCCAGGGTTGTATCTGTTTATCCTGCAATGCTGATAGCACAGCATTGGAGTGAGTGAGTACAGAATGGATGCATCTCTGATGCTGAAATGTCTTCACTGAAATGCTACATTTAAGGTGGTGTATATGTGGCACAGAGCACCTAATGTGGCATGGATGGAGTGCTTAGCTGCATAGCTAAGCACACATATCAAGTGGGGTAAAAGGCGGAAGTTGAGCCTGCAAGACATTTACAAGATAAATATTACATTCTAGACAAGAACTGTGCATTCCTGAGATGTAGGCGGCACAGAATGTTTTCGTGGAGGCATTTCTGTCAGAAGAATGCCGGAGTCGTTATGCATCTCCACAACCACGCTGACACGAGTTGTCCTGTTTCTGGAAGAGGAAGATTCGCTGTATGGGAGATCTTTAGTTCTGACTAAATCCCAGCCACAATGAAGTGATGGAGAGACATTGTTACCCAACAACATGTCTATGGATTTTTTTCCCCAGTTGTACTCTGCTGCAAGCTACTATAATGTGTATACATCCTCACTTGTCCAGTACTATATTATGAAGTTTAGATGTTTTTGACATTATTTCTACATGATATTGTATTTGGCACGCCAATCACTTGTTCATTAAAGGTTAATTTATAGATTGGCTGTAAATATTTACCACAGCTCTGCACTTGTTAAATGTGATTTTAACATTTTAAAGTGAAAATGTGATAAAACTATGCCGTAGTTTTGTGTGTACATTGCTGTAAAGTTATGGTAGTGTTACAGTTTGTCTAATTTTGTAAGTAAAATCACAATTTTGTAATTAAATCTACAGGGAAAGAAATAAATGGTATTTTTCACTGTCAGTCTGCAGTGATTGCAATGTCGTCTCCAGCTAGCCATTTGACTGAGGACTCATACTTAAAAATTTAAAAGCTGTTTGGTATGCTTATTCCTCAGAACCAACCCTTTGGACTTTTAGTTTAAATATGTAATGCTCTACTATCCGTCTGAATAACTGACAGGATTTAATGAACAAATTCAAACCAAAGATCAGTTTGAACAAATGCCTCTACACATACAACCACACAATCCCTCCTTGTTATCGTGTGATGGTTCCTCTCTTGCAAAATCATTCAAATGAAAACTCCTTCAAAAATAACCTTTCCATAAAATGTGTTCTTGTTCTATTTACATAAGATTTCATGCAGTTCAAGTTATAATTGATTATTAATTGATAATGACGTCGATGGAACACAAAAACTAATGCATCGTTTTAGCCCTACTAGTGAGAGTTTAGGGCTCAAAGGTTATGGGTGTTAATTGCTCACTTCCTTGCTCAATCAGTTTATATCAAACTTGGTTAGGTATAGAGGCCACCAGAGGCCACTAGACTTGGGGTCTAGAGGCCTCCTAGTTAAAGGTAGTTACTCATAGTTACATAGTTATTAGCATCAAAAAACACACTTTGGCACACAGTCATATATGCTGCTTCCCTGCATTACCACCCTGCAGCTGGCAGAAATGAGTATCATGTCACTTCATGCTTGTGCTTTTTCGTCCTCATGTCTGTGCTAGAATGAGAAACTAATGATACAGGGACCGGCTCATCAAAACACTGCTCTACAGCGCCTCTACTGGTCAAAAACTCCACTGCGTACCTTTTAAAGTTTTGAGGTCAGGAATATGGGGAATATTGGGAGCAGAAAGACTTTGTTGGTATTCAGGCTTTGATGGCAGCTGTAATGTTTCAGACTGAACGCTGTCCCTCTGAAGCTCATTCTTTTATTTTTAGTTAAGTGCGCTGTCACTCTCTACTATATGTCAATTAATTGGAGTGTCCACAAACGACCTTGGCCAACATCCAGCTTCTTAGCTGCCAGTCTGAGCTGGAACCACGCCAGCCTACTGTGCTTGTTGTCCAACCAGAACCGGGGACAGTGTCAGGTAGGCTGGTCCCAGTGCACAGTCTGAGAGCCAGCAGGCTAACGATAGTCTATGCTAATGTCCATATGTTCAGCTCTGGACTCCCCTGGACACAGAGCTGCTATTCAGTCATACTCTATGTCATTCAGTGGCCATCAAAACTTAGCAGGGCCGATTTGGGCTGTGACAACACCCTGCAGGCTATGCCTGTCTGTCCTTACAAGATATTTAGACTCATGTTCAGTCTTGAAACTTGAAAGTATATCTTAAATTAACCAATTTAAGTATGTGACCGTCTTTACTGTACAAAATTATATATTTTTTGTTTCACTCACCAAACCACATTTTTCGCATTCGCATTCACCGCCCCAGACTCATCAAACTCTGTTTTCACTCAAGAGGCTAATTTTAGAAAAGTTAATTGCGTGTGTGTAGCAGTCTGTTAAATGCATTCTGAAAACTCAGAAAAAGATAATGAGGTCCGATGAAAACGCTGTGTGTGTAATTGGCAGTTTATTCACTTTGCCATGAAAAAGCATGGATAGCTAAAGCATGAATGTCTGGTCCCACAGCTGCCTTATCCACTTTGAAACTTGTGATGTTGCATGTTTTTACATTATGGTAAATGTTATAAAAGTAAGATTCTCCTGTTTGTCATTATTGAATTGTGTTTTTAAAAAATGAAAAAATGCTGAGTGTTTATCTTGTAAGCTTCATACATGTACTTTGATGTCTCTTTTGCTACTGTTCATCAGCCAAGCTAATACAGATGTATTGTAGCTGGATTGCTCTTTGGCTAATTGCTGAGATACTATGATTTGATACATTTGAGTGTTTCATGTTATTTAACTGATTGCCTCTTATTGGTCTTTGTACAACTTTGATGCAGATGCAATTTATGATTTGCCAGTTTCTGGTGCAAAGAATTTGGAAAGCCAACAAACCTGTGATTTGAAATGCAGAAAAGTGTGTTTTGTGATGAAGTATTGTGTGTAATTACTCATAAAAGCTACTCAGTTACCTTAATGCTTGTAAACTGACTTCTGTTTGTGTGTGTGTACAAGCAAAATCGCATATGTGAAGCCTGGCCCAGGTTGGGTATTGTTGAATAGCCCTCAGAGGAAAATATTTCACTTCTTGGGGAAAGAGCCACATTCCTCTGCTCACATATGGCTTCTCTGTACGTATTACACCCAGTGGCCCAATCAAACTAGGTTTGCACATTCAGGCAAACAGCTTCACAATGTTTGTTTCTGGGCTTGATCACAGAACCACGCACTGATATTGTGTGTTTTTTTTCTTTAGATCAAGCTTATTCCCTCAGTTGTAAACTGGTGTCCATTTTAAAAAACCAACAAACAAAAAAAACCAACGTAGTGCCCATCCTCAGGTGATAAATGCCTATCATTGATCTCCATCGCAGTGTAACTTGGTGCCCGCTGGAGCTGATCCCTCACTGTTATTCTTACAGCAGCAGCCATATGGTTAGCACTTAGTGCCACCTGCCTCTGGTGCTAACCAGGGGAGATGGGGAATATGATGCCGGGGGGGAAAGTGGGATTGGCAGGTTCAGCTGCCATGAGAGCAGGAAATCACAAAGTCTCCAAACTGACTTAATGGTCTTCCTCTGGATGGCTGTGTAAGGATGGATGCTGTACCACATGAGGGCTTTGTCTGGAACAAAAGCCTTTCAGCAGTGGAACTCGGGTCTGCAGCAACATTAGCAAGGTTATGTTATTCGCTGTGCCTCTGTGTAATTCTGCTGCATACTACTATTATTTAGTGTACCGTTGGCTCTCATTTATCCCATCTTTGCCCCTAGCCCTGTGAATAGCAAACAATTATAATACCCTTAAAGTACTGTATAAACACAGAGCACTTAAAAATGAATCATACTTATTTGCACTTTAGCTTCTTAGCATACAATTATTTCTACCAAAATGCCAGCTGGTATAAAAGTCATCTACTATCTTGGCATATTAAATCTTCACTTACAGCAGGTGTAGTTTTATTTCTTGTTTTTTAAAAATCACAACAGGATCCTTATCTCAAAACATCAGTCAGCAGAAGATGTGTTGAAAATATTTCACCTCTGCTTTTATTATGTGATCAGATAAGCTTGCAGTATAGAGGCATATGTTTCCATATCGTCATATGATCCTGTTGTTTTTTTTTCCTGTTTCAAATAAAGATAAATCTATGTGAATTTTGCTGCAGAATAGGAATATTTACCATTATGTTTGCCTTACATTTAAGAATCCACTCTCTTAACTCCTATTCTGTACACTTCCATTATCGGACTCGGTTATCTTTGCAATAACAGTCTCTCTCTTGGCTTCCTGACTGTATTAGAGCTGGAGTTTGACCCCCTGCAACAGCCTCGCATCCCGAAACGTGAGCTAAATCAATACTGGAGGCAGCGAGCTGTCAGTCAAAAGACAATATCACTTCTGATACATTAGTGTGTGGCAACTCCTTCATTGGTTATCAGCATCATATTGACAAATCACATCTGAAAAGACAAATACTGAATGTCAAATCAAAGAAACTTTCTATTCTCACACAGCTTCCCGATGTACACACGGAGAGGGCTTTTCATCAAGCGTTGACGTTACTACAGTAACATTGTGTCATTAAAGCAGCGATTGCAGGACAATCTCTTTTATTCAGTTTGAATGAAATAAACCAACATTTAATAGGCATCTCTAGAATCTCATGGCCGCAGATGTGTGTTACACAGGACAACGCTCAATAGTCTGCAGCAGTAATGAGCAGAGACTCCTGGCCTCCTAATTGCTTGCCAGGCCTCTGCATGGCTCATCAGAGAGGGGCTTAATTGGCCATCACTACCCAGGCAAGCATGAGGCTAAGACTAGCCCTGTTCCTGCCTGCTCGCTTTCACTAAGATGCTTGCAGAATAAGTAAGCAGCTCCATTCATTCTGCATTGCTGCCACTAATGAACACAGTTTAGCCCGGAGGTCTTGATTATTGTGTCGCACTCCATCTTGGTCTTACTGTGTTTGGTGTGTTTGTAACCGCAGTTTGCTGGTGTTATTCCAGTGTTTGGTCTTTTTTCTTACTGTTAAGCATCAACGTAATGAAGTGCTTCCCAGTTTTGGTATTGGGGTCTTCAGTGCAAAGCTTCCTCGCTGGGAGATAAGTGTCTTCAGCTGCTGGCAATCAATTTATTTACCCTCTAATGCTGAATACGTGTGGAATGAATACTGAAAGACATGGAAAGAAGAAAGAAGATGGAAAGGGAGTTGAGATTACTGTATATGTGCATTCCTGTGATGAAATGATCCTTTCAGAGGGACTACACAACTCTTTATAGACCATTACACGATCCTGAAAAATCCAATCACACATGAACATAGAGGAGGTTTTGGAGCCCATTTCAATAGACACCCAGTTAATGTTAAAACATCGACAAAGAAAATTACATGATTTCCACACTTGAGCAATTATGCATTATTAGTTTTTTACTCTGTCCTGATGAGCCAGATATCATAAGCTGCGCAAGATTGTGAATTTCTGATTACATGAAAATATGGTCTGTGTGTTTCACCCCATACAAGTATGTTGTTTTAGAGGTGAAAGACATCCCTGAACCTGTCCTTGGAAAAGGACCCTGTAAGAAAAGACACCCACACATAATGCAGTATTGATTGGTGCTTAAATCAGTTTGATAACAGCTTTGTCAAATCAGCTCTTTTAACAATCAGATTAGAGCTTTTAGTACAATCGATCGGGGAGGGATTTCAAATCTACAAGATGACAGTTACAGAGAGGCACATAGCTAGAGCCTGGCCACCCATGAAAAGGATCTAAGCCTGCATCCACTGTTCACAATCACTTTTCTTATACAGGGCTGCTACTATACAGAAAGACAATCTGAAGGCAATTGCTGGAACAGAAGGAATATAGCAAGGAATGATAACCAGCCTTGTGACCTGAACCACTGTACAGCAATCACTGCTTGGGTAACAAACTCCAAACAAAGTATGCACTTTCCATGCGCTCCTTGACAATGGAGGACGTGCAACAGAGATCAACTTGTCAGTTCACCGCATGTCTCCCAGAACTATACGACCATATTGATTCTTGCAGCTGAATCTGAATTAATCATGCAGTGTGACATCCAGATGAAACAAATGCCACGTACAGTAAATGACAACCCCACAGGGGCCACATTGTCACAAAATAAAACACACTCTACCGAGGTTATCACCATTTATACTTAAAAGACAAGGTGTTATGCTGTTGCATCCATTATTTCAGTATGCTGGGTTAACATGCATGCATGAATTAAAAGTGGCTTTATTCACCACTTCAGTTGGCGAAATGGAGCTAGAGAATGGAGGTATTCACTGGTAATTGCTGGTATTCTCTATATTCGATGTTGAAAGGTACTCTCTTGAGCTATAATTCTGGTTGCCAAGTCAGCGAGAGGCGACTGTGAGACTGCGCTAGCTTTTCTCTTGGGCTTCTTAATTGGCTTTGTTATTGCAGACCTGTGCAGGGTGAAGGCAGCGAGAGAGATTCTGGGCTTTGGTATATAAGATACAGAGCTTTTGACTGTGACCCTCCTCCCAGGGGCAGTGTGTTCACAGCTGCTCTCTCTGGAGAAGGTGACCCGGCTTTGGATCCCTCTCTATGCTTCTCCCAGTGGACCACCCTCCCGCCCATCCTCTCCTGCTCCTCTCGTTCGCTCCTCTCCTCTCAGAGGTCATTTTCTACACCATCATGGAGTTTTCTCCTCCCCTCCTTTTCTCTCCGCACCCATCCGTTTGGCCCAGCAGGGAGTCGCTAATTCTCTCCGCTCTGCAAATTTCCACACTTTTCCGGCGTGGGATGCCAACACCTCTTCAGTGCCTCACTCTGGCATCATCACCCCTCCTACCAACACACACACTCATGCATATAAGACACAACTCTCCACATTGGCTCGACCCCACACTCACTGGGCTTTTAGAAGTGAGAGAAAGGGTGGCATACGTGACAGTCACAACAGAATAGCCCTGTATTATTTTTGGGTCTTTCCATCGACGCATTAGACATATTTACTAACAGTAATGTTCACTGAGCAATTCTTCTGCTGACCAGTCTTTTCAAAAGCTTAAGAATAAACGACTCTCTGGCACTAGCAGAGAGCTCTCAGTGAATGATGAGGGAGCATGTATCTGTGTGTGTGTGTGTGTGTGTGTGTGTGTGTGTGTGTGGTGTTTTTTGAGTGTAAAAAGAGGAAGCACAAAGCGACTGGTTTACTATGTTAGGGCAACGCAATAAAATGTGCAATCAACTCCCTATTGTAAGTTCTTGACCCATTTTCTATTCGGCTTATTATCATTAAGCTTTCATTTTGAAGCTTTCATTTTGCTGTGTGCCACTGTGCTTCCCTTGTGTGTGACACATACAGTATATGTAGCCATGAAAAAACAAACCACATAAGATACATTTTCAATACAACTTTCTAATGACATGGACTTTTAAAGAGCTTTCAAGTAGGCATTAGTGTACATGTGACTTGATTATGCAGCATTAGTCTATTTATTGCTAGGAAGCTGTCACAGCTAAGGCTGTCTCGCTCCCTGTAAACACAGCTTTGGAGTCCATTTGTGGAATTAAAGTTGCAAATGAGAACAGACCAAAGGAGGGGTGCCAGAAACAAGATAGTCATTTCAACGTATATTAATGCTTCTCATTGGAGGTATTAAGTGATCTTGTCTTGTTCAGAGTTTAAGCTACCCTGCATAATATGTAGTAACACTAAAAGAAGCGCTAAATTATTCTCCACAGATAAATGCCCGATCACTAAAGTCATTATAAGTCACAAGTGGTATAAGTAATATAATGTAATTATTGTACTCTGCTGGTGACAATAAACTCAGAATGATGGGCACTGAGACTATGGCTGCAAATAGATGTCAGCATTGATATCCTGCCTCCAGTGAATGCTACTGATGTGCATCAACAGTCACATCTGCCGAGTCTGAATACAGCTAGATTTTGGCTGAAAGGCGTCACTGAATGTTTGGCTTTTCAGCTGTTTAGGGCTCTTGTTGCAGGCTGATAAAGAATCAGGACCCATTTCACAAGATCTTAGTTGTTCATTTGGTGGAGTTAGGGTACAAGCTGGTATGGTTGCAAAATATGAAACCTTGTTAAATTGGCATCATAGACATTTATATACTGAAGTGTTTCAAGCTTTTGGTTATGCTTTTGTTTACTATCAAATGCAACAATCCATGAAATATCACACATTTCGAGGTATTCAGTTCATCTAATTGCTAAAACGTACTATTTTCCCTTTTACTTGTCCTGTATGCTTTCTGTATAACATTTCCAAAAAATCCTTTTGTAATTAGGTTCCTGCGCTAGAGTTCCCTTTTGTTCTCCATTTCTGCAGTGGCTTCCTCCTGCCTCACCAGTGAAACCAACCACAGAGGTGAAAGCAATCATCTGAAAAGCACTCAGCGAGGCCAGAAACTTGATCATGTTTCTAGGACACATTCATTACAAATGCAGCATAAGTCTTCATTAATGAGCTGGAAAATGGCAAGCAATCAAATATCTGCAACATATGGAAAGAGGAGCTAAGGTAGGACTGATTAGCTGAGTATAGGGCAAGAGGATTGTGGNNGGTCTGGTAGAGTAGACCTCTGGCTTAAGGCGTTGAAGCCTCTGTCTTGTGTTAATCATGACCTCACATTAGCGCGTCGTAATTCACTTTCACAGTGTCTCCAGAACAAGAGAAGCACTTCTGTTAGACTTGGCTACCACCGGACAAGTAACAATGGGCCTGTTGAATAGTTTTCAGAATCGCACCAAACATTCCTTTAAATTTCTCGAGTAGTGCTCCAAGCAGTTATTGAATGAAACACTTTTATCCAGAGAATAGCCTTTGTGCCTGGTCTATTGTATGAGGCTGATATTTAGAGCAGACCAGCCTGAAAATCAATATCCACTGTCACCAGAAGAATGACATCTCTTTACTGAATATGCCAAATAGAGCATGGCCAGATAACAATTTGAGCCCAATTGTTCCGTTAAAAGAACTTATCAATGTGATTGGTGTAAGGTTTTTGTATTTGACTTCTTAAACAGAGACTTGGTGTTATCTGTGGTTGAATATGTGCATGAAGTGAATCAGAATCTGCTTTATTGGCCAAGTATATTTACACGCATACAAGGACTTTTACTCTGGTTTTAAGCTGCTTTCAATGTACTTACAACACACAACAATATACAGGAAGATAGAAATGAAAACAAGGACAACAAAGCTGAACAAAGATAGGTAAAAGTAAACACAAAATCATGTAAATACAAGTAATATAAGTGTAAAATAGGTGAATATAAATATATATCTAACAATCAACAACAACAATATACTGTACAATGTCTATATACAAGTCAAATGTTCTATGGATTGTAAACAATTACAAATAGTGCAGTGAAGTGTTGGTGAGTTCTGTTAGAATATAAAACACATTTGTAAAAAAAAACTAAAACTTACAGGATATTTGATTAAAACATGAATTAAGATACAAAAATGCAAAATTAAAGGTGAGATTCCTCAGCACAAATCTAATTAAGAATATAACAACAAATAAGAGCTTTGTGCATATTATCTAATATCATCTGTTTGACCAAATTAATTTTTTAATGGTATCATGAGCATTTCACTGCTGCCTACTTCTCCAGTTGATCTTAAAAATCCTGAACTGTAGCCTTAGTTACATTTTGTATTGTTAACTAGATCTTGTTTGAAGTCGATCACACTTGTTTTAACCTGAATAAAGAGCAATTAATGAGATAAAGTAAAAGTTTAAGTGTTGTCTTGTTGACTCAAAGCACTTGAGGCGAAAGTGATTCAACCTTGTTTTGCACCTGTACTCGTCGTACACAACGCTACACTCATCATGAATAATCGAGGGAACTTTTACATGGAGTTTGGTAATCCACTCAAATGAGAAATTAAATATTCCATTTTCTTTGAGAGAATCTCCTGCATATATTTGTTGTGCAGAAAGTAAATTGGTGTTCATATCAGCTCCCAGCTGTGTTGTTGTCCATGTCTGTTCAGAGAAATCACAGCAGGAGACCCCATCAACATTATGGTACTAATTTGATTTATGGCATGGTGTATGCAAATGCATTGTTTGATGGGGGCGTATTTCTCGGCAAAAATGCTGAGAATAAATTTACTTTGGTTTTTGAAAACAACTCAAGATGATTAAGAATTTTTAGTACTATTAGAAATGTGCTACATGAATACTGTACTCAACATCAGACAGCATCAAACCACTGTTTTGCTTTCCTAATGCCGCATACAGTAGACATGACCGTTCTAGCCTGCAGTAATCACGTCTGTAGGGAAGAAGGTTAGTATGCAGAACATGTGAAGACTGATTGCATTCTTATTCAGTGAAGCACATTAGCCAACCTTTGCCTTCCCTCAGACGGTATTCATATCCCTGTTTGGATTGTTAAATTCATGTCAGGGTTTTGTTTTTTCACAAAGCTGAGGCCATTTACTCTCAGTAAGATTACATTTTTCCTACGACTGGCTCCACACAGAAAGGTGTGAAGCCTCAAGACACCACTACGCCTCCTACCTCAGACGCTTGTGGGCGTATCCATTGTTTTTTCAATCTAAATACAGAGATGTATTTTTGCTTTAGTACTGCTGCTGTTGCCTAACACTTATATTCTTATATTTTTTGCAGTCGTTTATCTTAAGAGATCTCACTGTTCCACCTGTTTAGGTTGACCAAATGTTCCACAAAAGTTAGAGGTTGGTGCACAAGCTGCATTTGAACAAAGATTTATTCCAGCAGTAAAGTAATCAATAATATGTCTACTAAAGTGCATTCTTAAGTGTTTTTTTTGCATTAAATTGTTATTTTTCAGTGGTATTCTCCATAAAAGTCATGACAAAAGTTCTTGGTCTTGTGCTTTTAATGATGCATGGCTTTAATGTACAGTTAAAGTGGAGCAGAGGAGCCAGTCTTTTGAACTTTTAAAGAACTAATTATCTTTTTCTCTGACTCTACACAGTCATTGTTCTTAATAAGCTATAGTGTGCAAAGGAGCTTGCTGGCTTTTAAATTGTTGCTAAAACAAACATCAAATCATTTGTAGCTTCCATGTGGATCATTAGCAAGTATGAAGTATTATGTGATGTAAAGCACAAACATAAAGTAGGTGCAAAATTGAATTAGTCAGAAACTCATCTTCTCTCACACATACTGACCTTTTTTTATAGGTTACCCAAAAGAGGAAAGGAATTACTTTTGTCCTACTTTTAGTTTCCATGCAAGAATAATCTCATAAATCTTATTTGAACATGTCTATAAATAGGGGTGCATTGATTAGTTTAGCCCGGTTTAAACTCAGAGTTTAAACTGATTAAACATGACAATCTGAAGTTCTGAATACTATTATTTTGCACATAATTTGCCATATTTTTCAGACTAGTGTTAAATCCATAATCATGCTGGGCAATTACAATACAGATCTAGCAGGCTTCATGCTTGTGGAACTAGGAAATAATATTTGGAAATGAATTTTAATGATGGATCTCAACGTTTACTGTACCATGCTGCCTCATAGATCCTCATAGAAAATGAAATGGCAAGTAGGCAATGTGACATACTGTACTGTAACTAAACCACACCTGGTGAAGCTTCTCACTAGGACTAACGTGTCACCTTTGTTGCTTTGGCCACTTTTCCTTTTTTATCAAAATGGCAACATTGAAATGATGTACATGCCATAGATTGTATCACAGGCGGGGTTCATGTGAAGTATAGTAAAGGCAAGTTCTTGCATGTTTTATTTGATGCGTTGACTTTGTAGCAGGAGAAGATTGCAACATGAAAGTACAATCCCTCTGAGTGATCGTACCAATAAAAAGGTGCTCTTTAGTTCTGGGCTGTCGATACCGTCGTGCTCAGCTGAAAGATAAGTTCCTTCATGATGGAGCTGCATGCTCTGTGCTCCTCCGCTCGCTGGGCGGTTGGGGCTCTTTCAGGACAGAGTCAGTGAGTAATACCGCATGTTGGCTCTCATTGCAGCCGATTACTTATCTATTGATTGAAGCCAGCGTTGTGCAGATGGATGCCTTTGGAGTGTGACAAGTGCTTTAACAACCCCGGAACCTAATGCTCCTTAATGTCACTCTGGGTCCATGTTAAATAATGTCCCATCTCTAAGTCACCAGGATTCACTCACGGTCAATCCCAGCGACGGAAAAGGAATCCATCTTGATTGGTTGTCTCAAGGCCAAAAGATCTATGGCCGCAATTACATGTAGCCACTCCTCGCTGCAGCTGGTGAGATGTAATAAATAGCATTAAGGACTGTGAAAATCCTTTAAATACACTTTCCCCATTCTCTTCCTGCTTGACAGTTAGAAAGAGCAATGAATTCCCAGCAATCGTTGGAAGCAGCCTGTGAGAAGCAGAACGCCGTTTCTACTGCTTATCACTTTCACTTAAGCTGCTCGGGAGATTCAGTCACACATGCACTCAGATATGTACACACACCCACACACACACCATAACATGGTGCCAGCCTTTTTATTGTTCATACCAGGCAGGGGATAAACCACAGTGCAGCACCTGGCTCTTTGTCCTGTTTGACGGCTTCTTTCACATGAAAATATACTTCAAGACAGCCGAGTGCTTCACTTACTGAAGTACTCCTGCATTTGGACATTTGAACCAAATCTCTTCTTTGCTTCCTCCTGTCAGGTTCTGGCACAGGTCCATCACAGCTCCCTAACAAGAAGCCTTAGGCCAGCCAAGTCAATCAGTTGTATAATCTCAAAATGTTAAAGGCTGACACAGCCAGATGAGTCACGACTCATCTGAAATGTCAGGCTGAATGTTTTTTATATAAAGTTGTAAAGCTGCTTGAAATGCACTGGCAAGCCCAACATTTTATTTGCTAGCTCGAGCCATTACTGATGGTTGTGCAGTTTGCACCAACAGAGCTTTTATCAAGTTTACTCTTGAGATATCGGCTAAACATAATCATCAAAGGCTGGACAACCCTGCTGCCTGCAGTTTTAATGTGTCGCCTTTGCAAGTATGTCACATGTCCTCTATATTGTACCTCTAAGTTGACCTTTTTTTTTCCTCACTGTTTTACATAGATAAAAGCATACCTGGCGACAAAGCAGAAGCAGACATCTGAACATTTCATGGGAGAGAGCGGCCCAACACCTGTTATCATCTTTGATGCTCTAGCCTCAAAAAAGATTTCCATACCAAGGGCATCCACACCCAGAACAAGGAGGTTTTTCCTGCCTTAATCTTTATCTCTCGCTGTCAGCAGCACACAGCCAGACACCTTATTCTCAAGTCTGCGGCTTCTGTCATTGCTTAATGCGTTTTCCTCACTAATGTTTGCAATTTGACATCTGACAAAGAAATGTTTTGATTAATTGGAGTCCCTGACACAAAATGATTTGGCTATTTGGAATGCACAAGTGACTTCAAGGTATATGTTGTCCCGTAAAAACATGTTTTCCCTTCACCAAACTGCACCGGACAAACTGTCATTGTATTTTAATAATTGTTAGCACAGTGTGAGCTGTTTATTTTGCAATGAAGATGTCAAATCTGTTGCTGTGAAAAAAGGCAAAGAATGTACAATGTTATGTATTTTGACTGAACTGGCTTTGCGCTGTTAGACCTTTATTAAATCTTCTAATTCAAGCATAATTAATTTTCAAACAGTTCTTACAGTTCTTACAAGCATTTTTTAATCAAACATCAAAGCAGCTCATTTTCATAGAGCAACCCTTTGGCGTAGAACCCACAATAGGATTTCTGTGTTGGTTCAGGATGTTATTGCTTTCTTTTTATTTTTGGCAAGATTACAATTTCTTTCAAACTCTTTCTCACACAATTTTGCTCACTCAAGGGTGCTTTCCATTTGCACTTTACCAAAGCGCAGGAACAAACTCCCTTCTGAGAGTGACTGGTCTTCACTTAACCACAAGCTTGAAAATAGCTGGACACCATGGCCTGTCTATAAAGAATGCAGTGATAACTGAATATCCTGCTGAACTAGACCATTTGCCATCTCCACTCTGTCATTTACCATAGATTCGCCTTGATGATTTCCTGCTGAAAATCAATGATTCACTCACTTTCAGAATAGCGGCTCCTCTGAGGGTGTTGGCTAGGTTCTCCCAGTGGCAATGATTTCAATCAAGAGGTGTGTGAATTCTCTGGCCTTTCACAATAGAATGTAACACTATGTAATAAATTGGACAAACAAGTCATTTCTGTGTAGAAGATGGATTTAAATAGATTCATGTTGTGACCTCACGGCACACATACATTCTCATACATATGCTGCATGCACACGGATATACAAAAATCATACATGCAGACATTTACTTACTGGCTCTGTGGGTACAATCACTGGCAACATTTTCCTTTCTGCTTACATTAGTTCAGAATACCGAGAGGCTGAGGCTCTCTGCAACAGAGTAAGGTGGTATAATACTAAAGGCTATTCGCGCATACATACAGGCACTTAACAATGTTGACCTTTATCAACTTCAGGCCTGCATTTGCAATACTTGCAGCATATAGTGTCAGAAGGAGAGAAATGAAAGGACGGAGAGCAACAGCGAGAGAACCCGCAACCTTCAGAGACTGTAGGAGAAGGTGGGCCATGTAAAAAGCTGCTGTAAATCTGCCAAAGATGTTGGAATGGTTTTCTTCAATGGTGCGCTGTTTTGCTTGAAATTATTCATCCCAGTAGAAAAGTAATCTCATTACTATTCATCAAATCTTCAGATTTTTGACATATCATACCACATAACTTCACTGTAATAAAGTTATAACGGTTATTATCAAAAGACACTGCCAAAAGTTAAATGTATTCTTTTGTTGGTTAGACCTCAGACCACTGTTTTGGTATGTTATCATTTGATTTCTTTTTCCTGACTGAACACTGTAATGAGACGACATGATATTTAAAAGATATGTCTCATAACACCTCCTTGTTACATGTCAGCATGACCCGTATGTCAGAAACCATTCGTATTGTTTTTAAGTCTGACATATTTGTGTAAAGGACAAATTTGTACAATTAATTTGACAGCTAAAGGATGCCATGTAATGGTGCTTTAATCCTTTAAAACCACTGCATAGTGCTGGCAATTTTAATCCCATATTACCATTCAAATACGAACGTGTTATCCTGCAGGACTAATCTTCAATCGTAACCAATAACATGTCGTGCATATGTGTCTAAGAGCTAAAGCCTGGATGTGTCTTGATTGGACTGTTGCTTGCTCCCTGCTGGGATGACAGAAATCTTACAATATGTGTAGCAAAGACATGTGAATATGGACAAGGATTAGCAATGCAAGTGGCCCTGAACTGTTGAATAGACTTAAGAACCAAAGAGAACTCTACATCATGCTATATAATAGGCAAAATGGGAGCTGTCCATGACTCCAATTTTTACCAAATAGGTCATGCAGTGTTAACAGTGGATCTAAGCCTGTAGTCTTTGGCTGTGCAGAAATCTTGTTGCAGGCCTGGGTTTTTTTTATTAATGGAGGACTTGCTGCTCCTAGCCAGGTGGAAGCGGAGCAGTAATAAATGTGGCCCAATATATCATCCGCAGCACATTACAGGGGAGCTGGGGGTGATTATTCATGCCGGCAGGGGCATGAACAGACCTTTCAGGGGTTCATGGGCTCAAACTTTGAAAAGGGCGTCTCCCTCGTCTTTCTCAACAGGGTAGGTAGAGTCTCCCCGTGTCTCTGATGTTGTTGGCAACTTATCTTGGTGAAATCCACAAGATCAGACTTGGATGATGCAGTTTTGTTTCATTTGTTTTTTTCCCCAGCTGATTACTTGATGAGTCTGGATTGGTTTTTACATGTATTTATCAAGGCCCTTTGTTTGTTTTCATGCACTTACTGTAATCATTGGATTCTTTAACCTTAATCATCAGAGTCAAACAGCAGCATGCAATTTGTAGTGTTTACATTGCATTGTTAACTCTTCGGACTGCGGCCATTCAGACCATTCTATTAAGCCTCACTGAATCTTAAATCCTAGAATTAACTTCTCAGACGGGTGTAATCAAGACTGCAATTACCGTACTTGCAGTGAATCAACTTTTTCCCCATCAGCCACATTCTTGGACTCAATTAAAGCCAGCACTTCTGCAGTCATTTAGTCAGGGGCTGGGAAATGATGGTATTGTGAGCAGCGGGACGTTGGGTGAAGGTAGATGGGGCGTTATGTTTGGAGCAGCCTGTGTTTACTGTCGGTTTGTGGCTATCAGGGCACACACAGAGACAGATGAGGCACAACAGCTGGCCCTAATGCGTGTTGGGTAGGATCAGCCCGGCCCAGTCACAGCACATCAATAGACCCATACGTTAGCTGACAGGGAGAGCACTAAACTGTGCTCGTCTAGCAGGTGTCATGGGCCCGGCCCCAGAACAGGTGATAGGAAAATAGGCAATCTGTCTTTCCACTGGAGGGGTATGGTGGTGGGGGGGTTGGGGGGGCTATTGGGTTGCCACTGGACATCAGAACTCTGATCCTTCACAAAAAACCCCCAAAAGGGCTGTTTTACACAATGACAAACATTCATAACCTCGACCAGAAGCACTTCCCTCAAAGAAGTGCAGGGACCAGCCAGGTGTTTGCTGGGCTGATGTTCAGCCTCAGTCTCAGGCTGGATGCGTCCCTTATGACTGGTCCTCCTGTTACAAATATATTGCTGGTTTGTGCTCTATGTTGCATTGTAGATAAATAAACAGTTTCATTACGTTTGAAGCATTTTGTTTTTGCGGATGACCTTGTATATTATTACGTACACTGACAGGCTGTAATTTGATCAAAATGGAACAAAGACTTTGTTGTAAGCATTGAAGGAAGCGTATTTTGAAAGCTCCATAAAACTGGAAATTACCCACTGACTTGCAAGTTGTTGAAGAAAAAATGGAACCTGTTAAGCAGGAAGAAAAAAAGTAATCATTACAATTTAAATTTTATAAAAGGGACTTTAAACAGATTAAATTCTCTGATGTGCTTATTTTCCAACTACAGGTTACTAATATCTTCAAAATTACTAGTTCAATAATAACGATAATGATAATAATAACAATAGTATGCATACTTGCACAGTTTTAATGGCATAGTCTAATAGATCTAATGCGCTTGCCATTTACCCTGGAAACTAAATTTATGCAGCTTAGACAGGATAATAACCACAGTACATTCATTACAAATGTGGATTTAATTACAGAACTAAAGCAGCAAAGCATTGAATAGGTAATGCAACAGTATTTTTTTAAATCAGAGTTTTCATCATTAAATTTGGAGAAAGAAAAAACTCTGATACTAAAATCTGAGAACAGTGGATACAATCAGCTTTAATCTGCTGTGCTTTTAACAATTCAGTCATTTGTCCAGAGGATCTTAGAAATTGTGAAAATAACAAGACAGTGCTGTCTGTGAAACATAATTCTGCCTGAAATATCTTTAGTTTGCACTTTGTTGTTTCCTGCTCCTCCTTTGTATTATACCACTGTGGTGTATGTGCATATTTAGCCATAGAACATGAGTTAAATGTAGATCATATAAGAATCAAAATTTTATTTTACCATTTTATCCACAATGCACAATAAATGCAGAAATTTGTCTTGATCACATTAGTTAACTTCACGGGTAAAAAAAAGTAGTACTGATACTAATCCATATCAGTACTATATACTATACTACTACCATAGCACCAAGCAGTCTGCATTAACCACATAATGATGATGATTTGCCCAAAACAAATGCAGTGCCCTGTATTGGCTCACTATGCTTTTTGAAGGAGATGGAAGGTGATTGATGAGCAGCAGTCCGAACTCTCTGATAACTTCTACAAAGACAAAACGCCTCCTACCATCCCCAAAACAAGGAGTTTGAGCTGCTCCTCTTAGGGCAGAGTTACTGTGCAGACTCCTCAGTGCCAGGTGTAATCGACTCAAACATTTCCCACAATAAAATCACTTCATTTGCACTCTGTCAATTAATTTGCACTCACTGAAGTTTGGCAGCAGCACTGTAGCCCTGAGGTACCATCCCTGATTGTTGTTTTTTAAGTTGTTGCTGTTTTTTCCCCCTTTTTAATAGTTTTCATTTAGTTCTTTTACTGCTTATACTTTTTTTTTTGCTTATTGTTACTTTTTATTGATTTATTGGTTGGTTCTTATTCTGTTGTTGTCTGATATGTCTCCTCTTTTTAAATTTGTTTTTGACATGTTGACAACCAAATTCCCATATAGGAGACTGATAAAAATGTCAGTTTTGGTGTTGATGGAAGGCACTAGCAGAGATAGGCTAGCAGTTTCCCCCTACTACCAGTCTTTGAGCTAAGCTAAGATAAACATACAGTATCTCTGTTCTTTAACTGGATACAGAGAGATGAAATTAACATTGATCTTAGTCTGTGTGATAGGACAAGGAAAAGCATACTTTCAAATTCTTACTGTTCCTTAATTTGCTTAAAATGCATTAAAAAATGTCGCCTATTTTTGAGATGAGACTTAGCGTTTCATCCTGCATTGTTCTGTAGATAATGGCAAAGGGGAATAAAAAAATGGCCTCATGATGATTTGACTGGAGGCTCGATGACAGATCAT